>VZTO01007781.1:0-10528 GCA_013400615.1 Syrrhaptes paradoxus
TTTTTTTTCTTTTTAAAAAATATCTGCATGCTTTTTAAAAATAAAAATTAATCAAAACCACTTTCTTCAGAACAGCTCTCTAGGGGTGGTTGGTCATAAATGGTTCCTGAGAAAACTTATATTTCCTTTTGTATCAACTGCCAGACACAGCCAAAGCCAATGAGTATAACCTCAAAAATGAGTATAACCTCAAAAATTAGTATAACCTCTCAAATTAGTAAAACTGACTTAAGCTTTTTTTAATATTATTTTTATTATTAAGGTGATTAAGCTTTTTAATATTATTTTCATTGTTTGATTTAGCTTCTGGTTTCTGATTCAGACATTTTTCTCAACCCTTGTCAAGGGTAGCTGTTTTGGGGAATTCTGTTGTTGTTTCTTTAAAAAGTGTATTTCTGATTTATATTGATGTACCCAGGGGCTTAGTCTGACAAAAAAAAAAAAAGAAAAAGAGGAAGAGGCCTAAAAAGCATTGCTTAAGGGGGAAAATGCCCTTTTATTAATCTCAGTCCTAGTCAGATCCCTTTGCTGACTCATATTCTACATGGTTATTAATTTTGGATCACTTCACGTTGATTTCTCATGTGCTATCACCTGACCTTAAGAGCTGCTAGTGGCTCAGATATTTATACTGGCTTTTCTATTTGTAGTTATCCCAGATTTATATCAGAGCTTTCAGTGACTTCAGATTTTAAACCTTCCTCTAGATTATTTTTATCTGCAAGACATGCTCACTTGTTATCTCTTATATCTGAACTGTTACCTTCTAGAAGAAGAGAATTTCTTTGCCTTCCATATGTATTTCTCTTTCTTCTTTTTTCAAGGACTATCTTTATGTTGGCATTTTGTAAACTTCATGTAGTGAAGCTGAATTATTTATCTGTAATTTAAGTCTTCTTAAATCTGCTGGGTTACATTTTCTCTGAAATCAGGAGTGGAGTTGAATGGAACTGTTACTAATGACTGCATAGGGTTTTACCATTGGGGCTAATATGACTCAAAGCGTTAATTAAGACCTGAATCCTGAGAAGTAGATGATGCAAGAGGATCACACATCCTCCAGTGATGCCACGAGGAAGGTGCCAGTGAATGACATCAACAGTGTCATTATTCAGAGACTAGCATACCCCAGGGATGCCGTTATTTTCTCTGGGCATGCTGCACAAACAATCTTTGGGCAAGGTTATATATTAGTGATGACTTTCCTAATAATATGTTGGCTTCCCTTGAGCTGCAAGAGGACCTTTAAATGAGAAATAACTCTTGCGTTCCAAATCATTTGTATTTTTATGCAACTTTGGCCTAGAAAACTCTATAGCTATAACTTAATGGTAAAATTACTGAGTGGTTCTGTGCACAGAAGAGATTTGAGTACCATGGAAAAGCTTTGTGGTTTCATTTCTTGTTTATATGAGAAAAGATTAAAATGAAAATCTGGACAAAGATGTCTTGTCCCACCATAAGGACGAAAGTCTACTTTTATTTTTTCATGCACTTTTTTATTTATGCTTGGGAGAAGCTTAAAAATGGTTGTTGAAATAGGTTTAGTTGGGAGGGAGAAAGGGGAAAGTCCTTATCTGAGCTCAGAGGGATTTCCTAGATAGGTATTACTATAAAATATAGCAGAAAAAAGTTAAGATGAAAAGAAAATGGAGGATTTTCTAGCAAAATGTAGTGGAGGAAGAGAAAGGTATGAGTAGTAAGGAGGGAGACTAGCAACAGCCTTATAGGCAAGGATGTCAAAGACTGTCTTGCGGGAGAGCCTGTTGTTCCAATACTGAACTTTTCTTTTTTGGTTTACTGTTGTTTACTATTACATATTTGCCCAGCCTAACCCTGCTGAACCCATGCTACTTCAATATTATAGAATTTCCTTATGCATGTGGAATGCATATGGTCCTGTGAGGAGCAGGGAGTTGGACTCAATGATCCTTATGGATCCCTTCCAACTTGAGATATATGATTCTGTGTTATTATGGGCAAGTTAAAATTCTGTGTCTATGTATCTTGCTAAAAGCTGATATACAGACTAGCTGCCATTGCAACCTGCGTTTTCAGGTGTGTAATGGAAGAGGGGTGGAGGTTTCATTGAAAATGTGTCCTGCAGTAACTATGAACAGAACTGACAAAGGTTCTTGGACATTTTTCAGGTACACAACCTGTCCAAGGATACCAACTCTTCATTAGGCAGTCTGTCACCTAAATTGTTCTTTTCACTGGAGTTACCTGTTTTAAAGTCCCAACCCCATTCATCAGTGCAATGGCTTTCTGGAGCTATATAGGTCATGCTAATAGATCGTAATCTTTTAGTTCAGATGGAAACTAAATAATTTAAACAAAAATTTTTCTGTATACAAGAAAGCGAGGATACTTGTATTTGAAAGATAATATTTATTTGATGAGTATCATTAGAAATATTACATAGAGTACCTGACATTGTAATATATATATATATATATTAGGCTTTCAGGAGTTGCAGACATTTTCTCATAACTATATAAAAATAAACCCTTTTAAACTCATTAATATATGAGATGGGCTCATTATATATTTTTTATTATATTATAGTAAGCTTTAGTTTTGCAAAGATCCTAATTTTTGTTGTCACACTTAAAAAAATAAAATTGTAAATCGAGTTTTTTAGGCAGATATATTTTAATAACTCAGTTCTTTACAGAAGGCTGTTCTGGGGTTTTGTTTTCCATTTGTGCGTTGTGTTGTAAGTGAAAGGAAGTATGACTTATCTTAAAGTAATATTTGATCCACTGCTGCAGACTGAATCTAAGGTGCAGCTTCACTCTTGTGCAGGGTGAAGTCATTAGCTGTGCAGCCCTTGGCCTTCTTCTGCCCATTTGAGCAGCCTGTTACTCATTATGTATTGAGGAACATCCTTAATTTTCTATAGCAGGAAAATCTGCAGTTTTACATTCTTGCTTGTTTTTGCTGTTATATTTGAATTGAAGTTTGGATCATTTAGGTAGGAGAAAATTAAAGTAAGAGAGAAAATGATTAATAAAGAACACCTACCAACAGTCTTTTCAAGCACAGCCTGCAGAAAATTTTGGAAACAGGATCAAAACATCCTATTTCTTGCTTAGGTAAGATCCTTCTCTGCATTCCCAAATTGTGTAACTGTTAGTTACTTCTTTCTGTGATACTTTGAGATGAATCCCATTTGTTTTGCTATTCAAAATTAAGAAGTATGCATATTCCCATGCAAATCTGCTTTTCCACAGTGAAATATATCTTTCTGGAAAGCCTCAGTGTCTGTGCCTTATTGTCAACACTATGATGTACACTCAGAATGCACTTATTAATATGTTGAGGCAGTAGCATAACCACTTGTGTAAAGCACACACTCAGGATCCATTAAAATACATTTCGCCGGAGAATGAGAGACATTCATATTTTCACTGCCCAATTCCTGCTTAATGTTTCTTTATTTTGCTGTGGTGTTATTTGTTNAGATTTACATGCAGATTTGCACCTTATTGTCTAGATTTCTTCAGACATCTCAACCAGAGACATTATATCTTCATTTGAGCCTTTACGACTTGGTTTCTTCTGAAAAATAAGGAAACTGAGTTTCCATAGAAACTGAGGCACAGATTGTGTGCTAGGAGACAGGTTCCCTCTACGTGCTGTTGGGAAATGTCCAAGGTGCACAACTGTGTCTGTGAATGAGAAGCTCAGAATGTTTATCTGCTAGTTTAGATGCAATTTCAACACAGCTGTGCAAGTGTGTCCGGATCTCCTAGTATTTCTCTGCCTGCCTGAAATAAGGCTTCAGTGGCTCACAATGCAACTCGGAAGTGTTGTAACATATTTTGAGATTCCTGGGCAGAGATGGTGTGCACTTTGAATAAGATTAGGAATTTTTCTGTAGCCTGAAAGACCTATAAAACTAAAATAAATTTTGTAGATGTGCTTGATACTACTGGTTTCTGGAGGGGTTCCAAAACTCTATCCCAAGTTTTGATTAGATGCCTAAAACTCACCTAACATCCTTGAAAACACTCTGGAACACCTATTTTCCAGTATGCTAATCTTGAATTGCCTATACTAACAAGATACTTTCCGTGCTGTATAATACTCACTCTATAAGATAAATTGAAGTTGTCCACTCATTTAGGAGAACCTGCACGGGGCAGTACCTCTCGCTTTGCACTCTGTTGCAACTCAGCCACTGGTCTCCTGAGTTCCACCAGAAATTTCCTGGTCACACAGATGAATGAAGTTTTGTCTGTGCGTGTTTTTGGGCAACGTACATTGGTATTTTTCATTCTAAGATGTTCATTTTTCCTCTGGAATTGTTAGGCTGTGGCTGTTTCTTCTCTTTAACATTTAAAAATATTTTATTCTTTTGTTTTAACTTTTCATTTCAAGCTGGAGGTGGCTCTTGGGCTATAGGAAGAGATATTTAGGGAAAGATTACACAAAGTGTGTACCAGCATCACAAACCAAATGGCTTTAATTGTGCCAGTATCCTACCAGAAAAATACTGATGTTATGGAAAAAGACAAATAAAATAGGCTTTTCTCTGTATGAGGACTGTAAGATCATGCATACCATATGTTTCTACATGACAGTATGGCTTGGTTCTTTAAGTCTTTTCCATTATGTACTTGGAAGAATTTCAGAGTTAGAACTCTAGGTCTATTTATATGTTTACTTTTTATATCTCCATCAATTCTCTACATACTGAGTAATTCACCGAGGTGGAAAATTTCTAAATTTTATTTCNACAGAAATAGCTAATTCAGATCTGGCAAGAACTTTGCAGGTGAGTTTAAGACTGATACTGCACTTTTAAAACTGGCTTCACTGGATAATTTGCACACTAGTAGAAAGGTTTTACACATACTTCTTTGGACTGTAATACTGAGTATGAAACCAGGACAGTCTGCCAGCCGGAATGAACTTCGCTTAAATCTCCAGATGTAAATGTAGCCTATTTTGAAAGTCAGTTGTAGCTGCTGAAGCAAGTGTGTTTTGGAATGACAGCTAGCGAGACTGACACTTATGAAGTCAAACATTTGTCAACTTGTTCACATGTCAGATGTTTGAATTTGTTTTCACTTGTCTTGCCTTGAGTCTTATTTTATTAACCAAAATCCAGTTGCATAGATGCAACCTTATGCCTCAAAGGATAGATTCACATAACTCACATACCTTGCAAGGCATCATAAAAGTCTGGAAAAATAAATCAAAGAGCTTGCAATGAAGGCTCTTACAAATATCGTCTCTTTCTGTGTTTTTTCTTTCCACTGTTTACTCGATTTGGCTTCTGCAGATCTTGTATTCTTGTTGACAGATAAAGGGGGGAGGGATCATCCCTCCCACTTCCCACATCCTCATAGATAGCCATGAGTCATCATTTTGATTTTTGTGGACCTGAACTGTATATAGTGCTGAAATGGCATTTAGTACGCTAGCTTAGAGAGACACCTGCTGAATCTCTGTCCTGCTAGCACAGTATATTGCAGTTAGAGCTTGTAAGTGTGACTGAGATGATGAAAGCTAAAAAGAGCTTGTGGCAATTAATATTATTGGATGATCAGCTTCACAATTTAACTTTTCTTTCTCCATACACAGTAGATTGTCTCTGACAACATACCCTCTTTGTGTTTTTTGTGTTTGGTTTGGAGAAAAATAAGGAGCATGGTCAGCTGTAGCAGTTCTTTCCCAGTCAGTCCCCTTTAATTATTTGAGCAAATTTCCATGGCTAATTTTCCAGAGGTTGTATTCTAGTTGGTTTTAGACTCCCTGTGGGAGATTCTCTGTGTGTTTGTTACAAGCAGGTTTCTTTGTCTAGTTTTATGGATACTGAAATTCATTTGTGAATGATGTTCTGCAGGTGCGTGGCCTCATTAAAGTGAGCATTACCCTAAGCTGGGGGGTTACTGTAGCAGCTGTGACAGGTGAAATCTTGCTCCAAAGAACTGTTTTGTTTTCCTCTGGTATTAAAGTGGGTTTTTTTCAGCTTTGGAAGCTGAGATTTAAAACAAAACAATGCAACCCAAACCTCTGTTGTTGCTTTTCTTGGATTTGTCCCAGTTTTTGTCTCCAGGGCTTTGCTACCCTTCTTAGCTGAGCTCTACCCTCAGGCAGCTTCTTCTCCTGCAGATATTTTTGTTTTCCTTGTGCTTCTGCTTTATATGTGAAGATAACTGTTTTCTTGCTTATTTCTTGGTCTGGTGACTTCCATTTGTATCATCTGCCCAAGAAACAAGAAAGACATTGATGCATTTATTGGTGTAAAACTGTTTTCCACTGTGACTACTTGGAAATTTTACAGAAGAATGATTTTCCATGGTAAAGCAGACATTTTTCAAAATCCCAATATTTCATGCTGGTAGTTTAATTTGCTCAAATTTGCCTGGCTTACCTATCTAAGGTTACATATCTAAACAAACTGAAGAAGAATTTCAGAGTTCTTGAGCATTGCAACCCTAATGCCGTTTAGCCAACCCTCCCAAGGCTCACAATAACACTGTTTACTTTTTCAACCACAAAGAAGTGAATTTTAAAATCCTCTGTGAAATGAAAACTCCACTTACTTGCTGAAAGCTCTGTTAAACATTACTGAGAAGAACCAAATGTGAGTGGTGTTTTCAGTGGTCCAAAGTTGCATGCACAAGTTATACATAAACTGTTGTACAGTAGTTCTGTGCTGTACACAACTCTATGAGCCTAGATTCTGCCTTTGTGAGGCCTTTTTTTCACAGGTTTTGGATAGTTTTGGGACCTTTTCCTGCATCTTCTCTTGTCTTTTAGTATCTTTTCTTTAAGAGCATTGATAGCTGACAGTATGCACAATTCTGGTATTTGTCTCAGTGGAACGCTTTGTAACTGTCACTTCTCTTTTTCCACATTCCCATATTAAAAGTTCAAAGTAGACAATGTTGCTACAGCATCACACTAACTCGTGTTGAATTGTTCACCTGCTTCACCTTGTAAATATTTTTCAGGGTACCTGTGTCCAAGACACAGTCACTGTTTTCTAAATATGCTATGAAATCTGAAAATCTCTGGTTCTTTTTCTAATGATGCATTCAACATTGTCTTTGAATGAGATCATTTTAGCCTGTGTGTGCCAGACTGCTTTACATAATAGTTGTACAGTAAATAATGAGGGATTCTACAAAGTAGGTCTTCATAGTATAGTCCATCTGACATGCAGTTTTTCCACAGGTTTCCTTAACCAATGATGGCTTCTAGGAAATGTTGCTTCCCATACTTCTAACGGCCTTAAAGGTCAATGTTGTAACAATAACAACTGGCCAGAATTTCATNGCATTTCAGAGGGCAAAATTAAAGCACAAATGCAGGAGAAAGACAGAATATTTAAAATGAAACCCTTCCTAATGGTTATGTACAAAATTGTCAAGGATTTTGGGGTCTCCAGGATTACCATTTCACTGCTCTGTGCTCATGGAAGTTTTCATTTTGATAATCAATGCGTAGTGTTGAAAATAGATCTTTGGAGGCAAGGCAGAGATTTTATCAGGGAACAGCAGAAATAAGTGTCTGACATGCCCTCTGTTTTCCTATGCCTTTGTCACATGTTCATCTTGCTTGTTGCTCCTTTTCCTTCCTTCCTTGCTAGTAGGTATGTGGAAGGGAGAAATGACCCATGTATCAAGGCCCTGTTCTGCATTGAATGGGGTTGGTGGTACTTGGTACTGTTTAAGCATATGAGAGAACTAATGAAATTTATTCATTAAAGTAGAGCCATGGTGGTTTCCTGCAATCTGAAGCTGCAAGTTTCATTTATCACCAGTTTCATGGTCCAGAAGGATTTTTTTTCCCTCTAGCAAAATACTAAGACCTCATTTTTTTAGTGGGAGTGATAACTGAAGCCAGGAGGTAGTCTATGGGATAAGGCCATAGGAAATGCCCTGCTGGGTTGAGGTAGCCTGTGCAGTCAGTATTCTGTCCTGATGTTGGCATGAGGAGATGCTGGGTAAGAAAACATACAAGCCTGCCCAGTATCTGTGGTCAACTATGCATATAATCCTTCAGTGTTCACAGTTTTTGGATTAGAAATTTCAAAGGGGACATCTCTGCCTGTTCCCTTCAGTATCTATTAGGGATTTTACCCATAAATTTGTCTTGTCCCTAGCCTGCCTGTACTAGCTGCCTCCATGATGTCCTATAGTAAGTGGTTCTAAGATCTCACTATTTATGGGTAAAAATGTGTTTTTTCCTATCTGTTCTAAATTGATCTCTGGCTAGTTGCAGTGAGTCCTTCCTGATCCAGTACTGCCAGATTTGGTATATCACAGTTTTGGCATTTGATGTATAACTTCAGACATATCTGCTGTCAGCTTTCTTGTCTACCAAAAAGAATCCTAGCTTTTCTAGTCTCTCCTTGGCACGCTGTCTTACAGAGAATACATAACTGTTTTATAGAAGCTACTTCCATCCCATTAATCTTTTTATACAAGTATTTGGAAGATGAGAGAGGCTAAGGTAGAGTGCAGGAGGTGCTTCTACCATGTCTTGGGTGCCTGCATCATGCTCCAGGTCTTCTTCTAGAACATGGTAGTAGTAGAATATAGAATAGAATAGAATAGAACAGGCAATTCATCTTGCAGCACATTATTTCCCTTATTTCTTTTCTACCTTCAGACATAATTCTTTGTCAGGCCTAAGGTCAGAAAATCATGACAAAATGGCCAGAACCTGCAACTACATAAGTAGCGGTAGGTTTTCAGGCAAGCGCTTCTCAACAGGAAAAATCAGCAATGTCACTACCAGCCACACAAAACATTTTTAATTTTTAATCAAAAAGTTAAATAAAGTCAGATCTAAATAAATGTTATCCAAAGCAAAATGTTTTCATTATTTTTAGTTTATTTTTTACTTTGAAAGATAAGTGTAGTTAATTTTTTTTAACCTAAGAAGAAATCTAAATGCTTTTTTTGGAGTGAAACTGTCCCTTTTCTCCAGATTTTTTTTCCACCTTTTTCTTGGTCAAATTTTTAGTAAGACTGAGCTGAATGCAATGAATTGTTACTCTGGAAGCAGAGTAAAATTAAATTACAAATGCCAGTTTTGACTGATGAAATATGTACACGCATCAGACTAACTTTCAACTTCAGTAGAATTGCTGCAGTAAGGACCTATTGAATTGCAGAAGGGGCATCAGGATCTGATTTTAAACCCATTGCAGAGTTTTGTTCCTTGCACAAGTAAGCGATAAACCCCCCACATTTGGGTTGGTTGCTGGTCATATATTTTGATACTCTAACATTCAGCAGTGAGTAGGTGAATAGTTTTTCTTTTCAAACAATCTCTAGTTTTTTTTTTCCCCTTTCCATAAAGGTTTTGATTTTCTGAGAGTTATGCTAGCCATCTGCAGCACGGCCATAATGCTTTCTATATAGCCGCAGTATCCTTAAATGCACCCTAGGACTGGATAATAGCATGGATTCAGTTGTGTAAGAAGTTCTTTCCTGGAATATTTGAGTTTTTCCTCAAGCATTTTGGTAGCATGCTTTGTGCCAGCATTTCAGGCATGCAGCTAATTGGGACCCTCGGGAAAAAATGCAGGTAAATCCGGGGCTCTTCCAAGTGAGCTTTAAAGGAATCAGATCAGGATGGCTTGAATCCTTGGTAGCAATCTGCTGCAGGGCTAGTTAAGAAGAAATACTGAATTTCTGTCTTCATGAAAATACGAAGCAGATTCAGGTAGCATGTTTACTGGGCATCTTTCTTTCATAGATATTTTTCTCCCTTATCAGTTTAAGTTGTCCACTTGCCACCTTTATCACACCTTTTGGGTTTTCTAGTGGAATTTCTATGTTAAAGCTTTCCTTGAGGGATCTCTTGTCAGCTTTCTTTGCAACACTGACCTTTGATGTACTTGTTAGTACAAAAGGTAAAATTCCCCAGCAACCCAGCAATTGCCTGGCACCATAAGTCTCTGTGGAAAAGCTCAGAAAGCAGGATATGCTGAAGGAAAGCCGTGTAATAAACTGTTTGGCGCTGTATCCTGAAGGTCTAAATTGCAATTTCTTACTTTCTATGATCCAACTGTAAATTTGCTGATAAACTTGCCGCTTCACCTGCAAAAAGCTTTATTAACCAGTCAAGGCTGACATTTTTTTTGTGCTAATCCTTTTGTTGAATTAAAAGATTCTCACTGATGGGGAAGCTTCAAGAAACAAGGTCATGACCTGTTTTATGATGTGTCACTGTGATGAAAATATGGTTTCTTCAAAGTCCAAGGGCTGTGCAGGAACATTTTTCACTCCCTTTTATGCAGCTGCTTGGCAGATACAAATTGATGCTCTTCAATAGGATTCCTAAAGGGCTCAGATTTACTAGATATTTGGATTTGATTTGTGAACTCATGTGGAGGTGGAAGGGGTTCCCAGTGGCCTCTCTACAAACATGTTTACATGTCTGTTCCTAGTGTTCAGAGGGAAGGAGACTCTCACTGCACTATTTCCAAAGACTGAAAAGTCTCCAAAGTATGCCTGATTTTAACATGTCCTGCTGTCCTGGTGGAATCAGAGAT
>VZTO01007781.1:15415-82561 GCA_013400615.1 Syrrhaptes paradoxus
TTTTTTAATTTGTTTTTTATTTTTTAAGGCTTTACATATATTCTGGAGTTGTCAGGATGTATTTATGTTTAACTAGGTCTTTAAAAAAAATTAATGTGAATGGACAGGAAATGCCAGAGGAGCATGTTTGCCTGTTCCTAAGGTGATAAAAGCAGATTGAGTTGAAATCCTAGGGATTAATATTTTCAGGTAGGTTTCAAACAGAATCAGTCTTCAGTGACATAGAAGGTACTGACATGGGTAAACCATGTGGTCCCACCAGACACTTCCTCGGTGTTTCCAAACCATGTTCTCTTCCACAGCATTAATGACATTCCAGACTTCCCACCAGGTCAGTAGAAGAGTCCTTCCCTCTCAGTCCGCTCAACTATCCTCCTTTTTCCTTTTTTCCCTCAAAGCGTGTAGACATTTTAATGGCTATACACCAGGAGAAGTAGTAACTGAAGAGCATTTTAAGGACATTTCTCTCATGAGTAATGGCAGGAAATGGAAGTCAAAAGACTAGTCCATGGCATTTTGCAGTTCCAGTAAGAGTATTTCACTTGTGACACATTTAATGGGCTTGAACTCCTCATAAAAAGATGGTAACATGTCTAAATGTGGTGCTGTCTTCTTACGTGTACTAAAACTTTGAAAATATGAGGTAGAAATGTGGATGTATAATGAAAGTACACGGTAGTAACTTCAAATTTAATGCTATAGTCTGAAAAAGGTTTTTGTTAAGAATATATTTGGGTTTTTTTTCCACAAGTAGAAATCAAGATGGTGTAATTTTGCCCTCAGTTATCCTTTTCTATGTCTTCTGGTTTTTCTGTATACTTTCTCTGTACCCTGTGTATTACAACCTTACTCTAATTTTTGATATGCGTCTTAACTTTAGGTTATTGTCTTCTAAAGCTGATGCTTGCTACAGCCAGTCTTTGCATTTACTAGGAATTTCCTAAAGAGATGACTACAAAGATGAAAAAGAGGAAAAATTGAAGTTACAAACTGTGGTGTAGCGCATCTATAGTCATGAGCCATTGTAACTGTGATAGTGGAACACAGGTGTTGTTATAATGTGCTTTAACTTTTTGATTTCATGGTTTTAATATTTTAATCAATCATATGCTGTTAACGTTTCTAATATTTCATAAAAGGGCTTTTTGTATATGCAGTAGATTCACAAGATACATATTTGCATAGATAATAATTGCTGTATTGTGGGCAAAGCTTATGGCTGCAGGCTATGTTCCTGATTTTGTGCAGAATTAAGCATGGCTTTACTATTAAGCATATTAGTATTAGTGGCACTTCTCTTTTTTTTCCTGAATCAAAGTCCGTAGTATGGCTTGGAATTAAAAACTGTAAAAATATTGTAATAGTGAATATTATCATAAACATCATGGAAGCATTGGCCAGAATTATATTCATGTGATGCAAAGAAATGATACATTACCTGATTTATCTGAGACTTAGAACTTCCACTAGTTTCTCACTGAAATATTATGTTAAATGGGAACAATATTTCTAACCGTGTATATCTGCCTGCAATTTGATTATTGCCTGTTTAGGAGTACATATTCACCTTGGTTAGCTACAGTTATGAAATATAAGCTACTGCAAAGACTTCTTGTATGAGACCCCCTTGGTCTTAGTGTTAAGGGTTTGGTATTTTCCATCTTATCAATCCTGAAAGTAGGTGGGGATGTTTTTTGTTAAAAATTCCTGTATAAGTACTAGTGCTATTCAAAATTGCCTTTCCTATTATTACAAAATTCCACTCTCAGGGTAAGGGAGAGATGGGGGAATAACACATAAACTTGCTGCGGTCAGGCTTTCTATAGTGATATTAAAAGAGTTTACATGGGATGGAACTAGTGCTACTTTAGTCTTGTGAGATGGTTTGGATCTAAACTGAACTAGTGGTTCCGAATTACATTTAAATATATATGTAAACATATCTATATGTAAAACCGACATGATTTAGAATAGCTTTGGAGACTTGAATAAGTTGCTGTAAAAGGCTCCTCAACTTTGTTTTTCTCTACTCTAACCACATTACAACACGTTGCTGTGTGATTTTCTTTTTTTTTCCCCCTCTCAGTTATACTCTGAATAGTCTCATGAATTATTAGTAAAATGACTGGTTATGCTGTTCAGACAAAATGCTTCTGTTAAGACATCTTCATTGTGGTCTCAGTGGCAACTACAGCTGTGTCAACTATTGGCTATGGGTTAGAATTTGTAGGAAGGACAGGAAGTGGAAGAGATGTGGGAAGGAGATGTGCTTTTGCAGGATGCTTGACTACAAGCTCTGATTTATTATTTAGCTGTGAGCTGTGTTTGGTTCAGCAGGGGAGCTTTTTGTCCTGCGGTTCCATTGAGATCTCAGTGTGTCAAGTTACTCTTGTGCAGTGACTTGGACATTGTTCCTACTTGTGTGCTACTACTGCATGCTTTCAACAAAATGTATTTTCTCAGTGGCCTCTATGCCTACAGAAGGCTCTGTACTCTCTAATATGACATGTTCACACAAACGTTATACTGCTAATTGCTTCTTTACTGACAACCATTATTCAGCTTGTAAACCACAGAATTCCATTCTGTTATACAGAATTAAATTAATGGTAGTGAATAGCTGCGTGATTAGAAATTCTCTTACTGCGTTAGAGTAAACTCCCAACTTTTCAAATTATATCTAAACTCAGCAAAGGTTTCTGTTATGTTTTTGATGTGTTTTAATGAGGAACAGGCAGGTGAGTGGGGAAAGTGATAAAAGCTGATGGAACCAAGTTTTCATTTCATTCCTGCAAGCAGAGTGTTTGGATGGAGTGATGCTTATGTCGTCATGTACTACAGGGATTTCTGCATCTGTGAAAGTCTTATATGTTATGAATGAAAAACTCTAGTAATAATCTATCTAACTTTGTAAGTCAATTAAAAAAAGGGAAGATACTGCTGTCTAAATTGGAATAATAGACATAGAAATATAAAGTTTAAAAACTATTGAAGTCAAACATTTTTCAGTCTGCAGCAAGAATCGTTGCAATATCTACTCTTTATAATAATGGAATAGAAGTTTAGGCTCTGATGTTTTTCCAGGCAATTTTTTTTATCTGCAGCAGTAATGGCCATGCTAAAAATGGAGCACTGCAGTAAAAGCCACAGGGAAACATTTGTGATCAGCAAATAAATACCATAGGCAAGGGCTTGGCGATTGTTTAGAAGCTGTCTGTAGCTGCTTTTTCAGCCCCACAGTCAGTTTTGTGGGGAAGTATTTCATGGCAGCCCACAGCATATTAAAGGTAAGAGACTCTGATAATTTGACAAAGACAGGAAGATTACAGATACTTCTCAATTTTACCAGGTTTTCAAAATGAAGACTAATATGCCAACTGACTAATTTCTTGTGCTCCTGCTGAATGCTGTTACGTCATGGAGTCCAAGTGAACTGTGTGTCACATATATATTGCCTCTGCAATATATTTTAGAGCTGCAGGCAAGCAAGTATAAAACCCTGAGACAAGACATGTCAGGAACAGGTTCATTTTTATAGCATTACCCGTAAGCTATCTTTGGGGCACTTTGTTTATACTATCTATTAAATGCTGAATACAAAATGAAAAAAAAATAAAACAACCCAAAACATGGTATATGATTAGTTTTGCTTAAAAAAAGGTTTATAAAAGAAAGTTAGTCTAAGCTGGGAGTGTAGGCTTCCTCTGTACCTGCTGGAAAATAGGCACTGCCAGATCAGAGCGGAGGATTCATTTCACTCTCTTTCAGTCCCTTCAGTGCTACTTCCTCTTTTGCAGGAGAGAAAAACATATGATCCTTTTATGCTTCTGTACCATTTATCCCCTTCTTGCTCACCTACCTTGTGGATTTTTTTTTCATGCCAGCAGTGACCTGCAACCTTATTAGTCTGCTCGCAAGCCCTTACTCTCTTTGAAAAGCTCAGGCTCCAATATGTTCAAGTTTAAATACTAATTCTTTCGTGTGTTTGACCAATTTTCCAATAGACAAACATTTAAAAATGGAACAGATAGAAACAGCAGGTTTCTGTCTGACCTTCAAAACACAGCATTAGTTTTCATTAGTATCTTGGTAGGTAGTGGGCAACACTTATGTCTGTGTAACCTCCCTAGACTCAATAGTTCTTCCAGAATTATATTTTTCCCTACCAGTTGAGAACTAAAGGTGAAGAATCCTGTCCCTTGGATGTCAATTTTGTTACTGGCAGAAATAAAGGAAGCATTCTCTCAAGTCCTTCCTTGTTGACTAATAAAGATGGTGTCAATTACAGTGGATCAGATTTTCATCTGTTGGCTCAACTTGAATGTGCAACTTCTGTGTAGGGCTGGCTCAGGGTATTTTTATGGTGAGATCTTTGGACTTACTGGGATATTTTTTGTATTTATTTATATGAAATTAAGTATTTGGAGTGAATTTAGGAGACTGAAAAAGGTAGCTCAAATCTGGTCATTTTCCCTGTAAGCTGTGAAAGTGTTGAAGAGTGATGAAGAGAGTGGATGCTGATTTCATAGAGTAGGGCTTTATTCTGAAATCCCCTACATATCATTTTCAGGAAATCATGTAAGAGGGTTCGCTTGCAGAGGCTGAAAAGAAGGGCCAAAAACCATTTACAAAGATTTAAGCAGTTAAATATGCAAGAAGTTAAAGAATAGGAATTTTAAAGCATATAAGAAAATTGCACTGATTTTCATTTGGAGGATGATATCCAGGCTCTTTGTATGCTTGTGTACATATCACCAGATGACCATCTTTAGAATCAAAAATCTTGGAAATCTGACCCAAACTGTCTCCCAATAAGCAGTTCTGGTTCGAGAACATGGAGAGTTTATTCCCCTATTGGAAATATTAACAATTTGCAGCAATTTGCAATTGCACGTTAATTAACTGGATGGAGCCTTTGCACGTGTTGTAAACCACTGATACTACCTGTGGCGTGTCTTATCATTTGAGAGGCAGGGTGAGCTCCTGCTGAGGATTTTGATTTTCAATCCCTCTCAGACGCTGACGTGTTTCACTGTGTGGGGCAGTGCAGGGAAACATATTGAAGAGATGTTTTGGTCTGAAAAGGCAACAGACAACAAAAATGCACACACAAACACAAGTGAAGAGCATTCAGTGGGGATTCAGTTATTTGAATCGAGAGATGAAAACATCTGTGGGGGCAACCACAACAACTCCATTATGTTTAAGAAAAAAAAAAAAAAAAGGTAAATTCACAGAATCACAGAATCACAGAATGGTCTGCCTGCATGTTAGGAACTTAGCTAATAGCAAATCAAGCTCTTTAAATATGCCGTGGGCCATCTAGTTATGGAGAGATGAAAGAAATAAGAGAAGGCTGCATCGTCATACAGTACTTGATTTGCATGTCAGACCCTGGGGGTTTCATCTTGAGGCCATGTTCCGGAAGCCAAAAAAGATGTAGCCATGCTAATTGTGAGTGTCCTCAGATTAATTTTAGTGAAAAAGAAAAAAAAAACCAGTGTGTAAAGGACATGCTCAATAAGTAGCATTTGAGTTGTAAATCAGATGACATCTGGATGTTTTTGTCCTTATCCCTGGTAGCCAGGCTGTGATTGCTATCTCTCTGTGAGCTGGAAGTGCTATGCTGCACTGTGACACCTGTAGATTGGTCAGACTGCCCCAAATTAGCCTAAGGGACATCATGTCATCCTTCTTGATTGGAGGGAGGAGAGGTAGGAGTGATCTCCATGTTCAAAACTGCAGCAAAGCAAGTATTTCTAGCTGTTTTTTTTTTCCCCTCTTGTTTTTCTCTCTGTTTTTCTTTCTTTTTCTCCTCTATTTTGGTTTTTTTTGGGGGGTGTTTTCTTCTCCTCTGGTGGCTCTGATAACACACAAATGAATATTCTCCAGCCTGAGGACTGTATTTCTGTCCTACACTATCTGTATTTCTCAGATTGTTCAAAGTAGCTTTACAGAGTGTATATGGGGAAAAGTGAAGTTTATATTGTCATTTGGATGTTTTTCTTTACTTCAGGGAATATGGAGGAGAAATGTCATGTTCCCCTAAATGCGGACATGGATTATTTTTTTTCTGTGTCTAGTGTGAATTTATAAAATGATGTATTGGAGGAGGAGGATGTGGAGGAGGAGCAATGCTTTTCACTCCTGTGAACATGCCATTGAATTATTTCTGTGGTTTCTGAAAGCCCTTAATACCACAAGAAGCTAACTGATTTTTAAAAAAATCAAAGTTGTTATCACTGCAACGATTCCTGTTTACTTTTCACAATCTTATATAAAAAGGAAAACCTTGAATGTTGCTTAATTGAAGCAAAGATCTGGGTTCTGGGAAAAAACAGACTTTTACAACACCACCAGAGACCTTCAGGTAATTTGTTTACCTTCTGTTCATGGGAGTCAAGGAGCAGAATTATCATTAAAAGGATGAAGTGCATTCAGACAATTGAAACAACAGTAAGGTGTTAATTAAAGTAATTACAGAAAAATATCATGCTGTGTCCTTTTGTTCTGTAGAGGAATTTAACCTGTAGTCTTTTTTGACAAAAGTCACAGGAGATTTATTTTGTTAACATTGGAGCTCAGTAAACAGAGAATCCTGTGGCAGAATGACAGAACACCTGATCCTTACACAACAGTGGTTTTATGTATCAATGTCAATTTAAATATAATTAAAATTTGTCTCAGGGGTCTGCAAACTGCTGTAAAGGGAGAGAAGATACACAGAAGAGAAGCCAGAAACATGGGCTGAAAACAAAGAAGCTACACGAGTTGATAAACAGCAGAGGTGGATTCAGGTAGACATACCAGTTAATTGGTGTGCAAGGAGAGCAAGGTGAGTCTTGAAATAGGCAAGACCAATCCAAAAAGATGAAAGAAAAAGAAGAAAACACATCAGAAATTTATTATTTTGTGCATGTTCATAGTTCTCTTGATCCTCATGTTCTGTCTTTTATAATTGATCAGTAAATGATTCTTTATTAACTTTTCATTACAGGTGTAAAGATTTTATGATTAGGTTTGGGATCTTGGGCTTGGAAAGAAAGCAGACTCGGGGCTGTGTCCATAAATCTTAGAGTGATGGGCTTGAGATGGGTGAGAACAGACCGCAAAGTAATTTCTGTTGTGTCATGAGGGAGAGGACTTGGTGATGGTTTACCTGCAGATTAGCAACCAAGGGATTTCACCAAAGGCTGCAGAACAGGAATTTTGAACAGCAACAGTGAACAGCTGAAAATCTGGTATCGACAAACTGACGCTCTAATAAACTATGCTTTGCACAGCAGAAAGACAAGAGGGCACATAGCATGCTGATTGACTTGACTGATATAGTCGTCATGGTGGAGGACGGAAAGATCAGTAAATTACTTGTTTTGTGTTGGTATAGAGAAGATGTTCTCTGTATTGGTTTTTCTCAGTTACCGGTTGGGGAAGAAACTCAGTTTTGTACCCGGAAGGTATGGATTTTTTACTTAGTTCACCGTAATTTCATAAGGCTAAACGCTAAATTTAACTGAATATATTCCAAATACAGACCAGAGCCTGAATCTGTCATGAAAAGAGACAAATACATGGCATGGCAGTACTTAATTGGTAGAACAGTAAATCTCATTCACTTTAGCAGTGAGTGAGCCTTTAGCACATTAATTAGTTTTTGACCCCTTTATCAACAGAGATCAGACATCCAGCAAGCTCTTTCTTTGAGTAAACATATTTTGAAGAGGAAGCATATTTTGAAGAAGTAAGAATTGGTAAGGATTGAAAGCCTGATTTGCCATCTACTAGGCAGGACCTTGATAAACTCCTCTCTACTACAGCTTGTATGAAGACTGTGGTAACAGAGGCTAAAATACTGCTTTAAATCCTTTCTTGGTTTATCTGGATTTTGTGGCTTACTAAAAGCTAGTAACTCATTCAAAACTGAGAAAACTACTAGAAAAAGCAATAAAATATTAAACATCATAGTCTCTTATTGATTTCTGAAGTGAGGACTGGTGCTGTAAGGCTTCAGTTCCTACAGATAAATGTTTCTGTGATTTGATACTTCTTAAGAGTGGGCATATTAGTCCCTCAAGGGAGACCGTATTGTAGAGAAACATAATTACTCCAACTCGTTTCTTGCATTCACTTTTTTTTCTGAATTCCAGGAAAACAAAGATCTTGCTTGATTCAAAGCTGAAGTTAAAAATCTGTCAGAAAACTTAAAATATAGAAACACAGAAATATGCTAACAGTACTATGGAGACACAAACATGACATGTTGTCAGCGATAAAACTCTGGTGAGGCTTATGTCTAATTTACCTTAAATATTTACAAAATCAGTTTCAGAAACTTTGGTTTTCTGGAATTTTGTGGAAGAAGACATTACTTCACATGTCAGGCTGAACTTCTTGTGCTCACAAATCAGTGGAGCTTCCATAACTAGATACAATTTGTTTCACTGAACAGTAAGGATATTTAGAGACTATGAACATGAATGTATTCTGTATATCCTATTTTAATGCCTGTTCAATGCCCACATAGTGGGATTTGCACTCCAGTCTTTTTCTGTGACTAGTTGAATAACAGTTCTTGCTGGGGTTCAGGATTTAGAGCATACATGCTAATGCAGACCCTCATTTCCTAGGGAGATTAGGATTGTTTGATCACACCTTCTTGTAAAGAAACTCTGATTTCTGCGATACAGATGTCTGCATGTGAGCTAGTTGTCTAGGCCAGTGGTGGAGAGAAACATTCTTTTCCAGAGAATGATTCATTTGGTCTTACGTACCTGTAGATGAGATCGAGAAAGTCTGGACTGCCTCAGGTGCAGGCACTGATCAGATGGATCTCACCTTCCCTGGTTGTTTCCTTCTCCCTTTATCCACTCTCTCCTCTACTAACAGACTCTAAATCAGAAAGAGGGAAAGTGTATTGATGGGGCACAACTACAGCCCAAAAATTTAGGAACTATCTCTAGTTTCTGCTGCTTTTCTTTGTGTAGATGCAGGGGAGGTTATAGGAACAGTACAGATGAGCCAGCAAGTAAGTCTAAATGTCTTTCCATACTAAGACCCCTCATGAGGGTTTATGGGAATGTGGATGATTATCAGGGCCCAAAAGTCATGTTTGATTGTTTAGGACTACAGAAACTTGATTTGCCTGTTGGCTACTGGTTTTTGATGCAGTCAGGACTGGTCATTATTATGCCTAGTCTATTAAGGGTGAAATATGAGGTCTGATGCCACAGGTATTGGAGTTGGAGTCTTGGCAAAGTAACACATAAAAAATCTAGCTGATTTGTTTAAACAGTGCTGTGTTAAGCAAGTGCTCATGTTGTATCTTCTAAACCAGTATCTTCTAGGCCCACCGTATTGCTTTGGTCCTCGTTTGCAGTCTGATTAGATGCCAGCTAAGGAAATTTCCAGTGTGTAAAATATTTTATCCCTGTTGAAGCAATAGTTATAGGGCAAGCCCCATTTTATAACATAGTTGAACAAAAAAGTGAAGGAGAGTCCTAGAAGAGCTTTTGTTTGTTTGTTTGTTTCCAAATAAGCTATAAAAATGAAGCCTTTTCTTATAGTTGTTAGAGATCCCAGGGCACATTTCATAAGACCGGGATGGTTTGGTAACTTGATGTAGTCAACTAAGATGAATTCCGCCTTAGGAAATTGGACTGTGCTTGCTATTCAAATAATTCCTGCAGTTCTGAATGAAAAAATGTATCTTTTACCTTCTCTTATTCTGCCCTAAATAATGGCATCATAGTGTATCATGGTCTGGCTGTAGAGTTGCAAACATTTTCTGCTGCAGGAAGTAGCTATATTTCAGTAGTCTGTAAAATGTATTTTTTTTGTTTTCAAAGGGAAGCACCTATATAAACCTGATGTGACTTATTTCCTGTCATAAGACAGAGAATGTACTGTTGTATGCTCCTGGAATTAGTATTGCAAATACCTATTAATAAAGATGATCCTGATAAATATTAATCACCCTCTATAGACTTTACCTCTCATCTACAGTTCCCGCTGCTGATCGGAAGAGCAGTCCAGGGGGTCCAGAGCAGTAAAAGTTCCTACAGCATTATAAGAAAATAATCAGGCTTGGCATGGACGTTTAGCTGTATATTAACAGAGTGAGCAGAGTAGAACTGATTAAATAAGTGAAATACTTGTACAGCCTGAGTCGCAGAAGGGCATTAAACTGCAGTACTGTGCAAACGTCATTAGATGCTGTGTCTTTATGTGAATCAACGCTGACGAGGTATTCCCCTAGCTGTCTGTGATTTGTCACTTTGTGCCACTGAGAGTCTTTGGCCTTTCATCAGTTAAACAGACTGAAGTGTTGCCTTTGGAAGATAATTACAGGTTCTCAATGAAGATGGCAGAGTTAAACCCTGCTAGATGGTACTTGTCTCACTGGAGAGAGCACAAAAAGCACACACAGGCCACGGGTTCTCTGCAGAAGGGCCCCTTCCTGGGATAATGATACAGCTCTGTATAGGAATGATGGGTCTGAACAGGAACCTGATGGGGAAAATGCGGTTTTTCCTGATGTGACTGGCTGTGCTAGTCTTTCCAGACGAGGGATGAGAAGGAAATGCTGAACAACAGGCAGCCTGTTACAACTCCTCCTTTTGGGGGGATCTTTTCATTCCAAATAACTCTGATGAAAAGGGGATTTGTTGACTTGGAGACATTCTGGGAAATATCCAAAAGTATTACATCCTCCACTACTCTTTCAGAAAGCCTCTCTGAGACATACAAGTCACTTGCTGGGGGTCCTTTGTGAATTTTCATGTTTAATTGATGTGGTAAGGTTTACATTGCTGCTTAATTGGCATTGCCATTGAGAGATGTCTGCCTGGTGGCCAGAACAGTGTGTAGTAATTGTGTCCGAGTTTATGCCTTTATTAAACTTTATTTGTTATTCACATGATTGCACTCTGCAGGGATACGGTTACTGAGCCAAATCTTCAACTGATGAAAAGGATAAGTTCAAGCGAAATTAATTAATCTTTCCTGACTTGACCCATAGATTGCAGGGAATATTAGAGAGCATGTACAGATTTACTACTTTCAAAGTTGCATGAAGATCTTTTTGTATTTATCATTATCTCATTAGGAATTGGATCCTCAAACCAAGAAAGTTGCAGATATTCAATTTTTTAATTCAAGAGGAAACTTCATTTTATGTTTTCAGTGTTTCTTATAATTTGTGAGTGTTGAAAACCAGTTGTTGCCATAAATGCGGAAAATTAGAGAAACGGTCAATCTGCAACTGCATAGCTTTAATTGTGCAAAATTCTCTTTAGGATTGAGTATTTGTCGATAGATTAGTATATGTCAATCATGTACCAGCTCTGTTTGCCTTCAGAAATTGCAAGTACACAAATAGCGAATTTGAGAGCCAATGATTAGTGTCTTTTCAAAGACTGTTAAAATGCAGGAGGGACAAGGAAAAAGAAAAACCTGAGAAATGGAATCAAAAGAATCACTGCCAAGATGAGTTGGTTGCACATTCCTGACTGAAGACTTTTCATTTCTGGAAAGACAGATGAGAAGTTCCCTTTGTGAGATTATGTCAGATGGCAGAAAAATCGCAAGCAATCTGATTAGTCCGACAAGTTGTCAGTTTTCACAGACTTTCTCTTTCAGGCAGGGAGCACTGATGGGTTTTGTGTGTAAAAGACAGATGTTCTCTTTACGGTCTCTAAGCGAGATAATAAAAGTTCCCTGTCTTGCCAACCTGCATTGGAGCAAACCCAGAAAGAGATAATAATGTGCTGCCAGTGCCACTGCTTCTGGTTCTTTTGTGCCAGACATGGGAAGGCATGAGAAAGGGGAATCTAAAAATAATAACAGATGCAAATGCCTTTGTGCACAATAGCACGTGTCAGGAGAAGACTGGGCAGTAAAAACAATCTCTACCCTACCCTTGTGTTGGTTTAGCGATGTTTTTGAACTGACAAGCTGTTAGATCAACCTGAAATAAAGTGCATATGATGAAGGAAGAGGAGAGGAGAGGAGAGGAGAGGGAGAGGAGAGGGAGAGGAGAAAGGCAGCATTTAGAGACAGACAGTGCTACTTGGTTTGAATCAGCAATGAAACATTTGTATTCAGAAAAGAAGAAATGCCATTTTAGATCCATACATAATGTCAGCTAAACTCAAGCCTTGAATCTAATTACCTTAGAATATTTTTGGTTGAGTTAATATCTGATATGTTTCTATATATTTACTTTTGGGTTGGAGCCAAAACTACAGGTCCTGAGTCTCATTTGGGTGCATGCTGCAGCTCACAAGAGCAGCTGTTTTCAAAACTTTTGTGTAAAGAAGTGATTGTGTGCAGTTGTCATTGTTGTTTGGGGCTGAAATTGCAAAAGTAAATGAGTTCTTAATTTAGCAAGTTTAATATTTCTTAATTTGCAGTTAATGGAGAAATCTCAAGTTGCAAATCTGGTATTAGCTTAAGCTGCTTGTCGAGCAAGAGGATAGGTGCCAAATCACTGTTCTGGGCAATGTGGGGACACTCTGAAAAATATATTTCAGAATTAAAAAAATTAAAATAAGATTAAAATCACTGGACTGTTGCCTTTGTCGGCGTGGCGACCTGGTTCAGGAACGGCACGGCAGCCAATCCCAGGCCGCTCGGTCCTTCTGCTCACAGACACCAATGTGGTGGACGGCAAATGGCGTTTATTGATGAGTGAACAGGCTTTATATAGCTTGAGTTTACATCACTTCCGTCTGCTTACATCACAAACTGAATGCTATTGGCTACCCAGAGAGTCCTATCTTTCCGTACAGCGCGACATCTTCCGGCCGCCAGCCCTAACTGGACACAGGAGAGGTCATCTGATGTTAATTCAGGCCTTTGCATCTCTTGCCTCTTTCATAGCTTCTATAGATTTTAGACCATAACATCAGCTCAAGGACACAGGAGATAGAAAAGACGATGTTGCAGACAAAGTTGCAGACATGATGCTCTGCTTCTGGAATTCCTATGAGGCTGGAGGAATCCAGCCAAAAGAAATATAAAAGCCAGATATATAGGTTTTATTTCAACAGAGCAGAAGAATGAAAAAAATGAAAGGAAAAAGAGGTTTCTAGCACCGCATTGTCAAAAGACTTTTGCAATACATTATCACATGGCACATTTGGGAACATTTTGTGGTAAATTTCTCAACAGTACTTAAATCTTGTTTGTCAAAAGCAATTTGAGAAGCTTAAGTTTGTCATCTTATTATGTGACTTCAAACACTAGTGAAAAAAAGTGATGCGGTTTCTGTGAACCTTACTCTCTTGAAGTGTACTCTCTAAAATTTGCATTTAGTAAGAAAGATCACCCTAAAAAGGTACTTTTTTGCCGTATTGATTAAGGCAACCTTCTTTTAGAGTTAGAAAAAATTGTGTCCCATACATCAAATTAGGTGGAATATATGCCCCAAAATCTTTGTTGCTGAGTTAGATTGGGCTGTCTCATATGCAGAGCACTTAGTGGGAAAGCTTAGAACCTGTGGCCTTTCCTACAGGCATGATTTTAATAGCCAAAATAAATTCTTTCTCTTTGATTAACTCACTTAGAAATTCTGACTGATCAATTAGGAGTTTAAGAAGAAGTAATTTAGCAGTCAGCAGTAGCTCTTAATTAATTCTGCATCAGTGTCTGTTGATTTACATTACTGACAAAATGTAAAAATTATTTTTCAGTATCTGCTTTTAGCACATTAATTCAGTGTTGGTTTCTTCTGTTTTGTTTGTTTGTTTGTTTTGGTGTTTTTTGAAAGCTATTGATTCATTGATCATGACCACAGTTGCATTTAAGGTGAACAAACAAATCCTGTCTTTGAGCATCAGCTTCCCTCTGTGTCTTGCCATAGAAAATTTCTCTTTATGCCAGGCAATCTCTTAAACCAGTTGGTCTTCTCAAAATCACTCACATGTTGTCACTCTCCAAGTTAGCTACTTTACTTTACACACATCCTTGCTCACAGCAGATTAGTGAAACTTGGGAATCCTGAACTCTCCTTTATAGGGAAATGTGTTCTCCTAGGTAGAAAGTTTTTTGCCTAATTACCACCAAATATAATTGCCACTTACCTTTCTGCTGTGCTTGCCTGCTTTTTTTGTTCTCTCTCCCACTTAACCTGCTTCCTCATTATATTCCTGTTTCCCAGCATAGAAAGTCCTGCCTTCCTCTTTTATGCTGCTTATCCTACCCTGAGTTCTCATGATCAGGAGGAACCTCCAGAGGTTTCCCTCCATCTGCCTCCATCAGCAGTTCCAAATCTTCCGTCTGGCTTATCTTCTTATCTTTTGCCTTTTTTCTTTAGCTTATATTTCCCTATTTCTTATCCTTTCTACCCACACAGCCTGAATCTTTTCTGCATTAGTACCGTTGCACCTTCTGTCCTACTTTTTTCTCTGTGCCACTCCCAAGAAGTAGCTAAACAGCAAGAATAGCTACATGTTTCTCTAAATGCTGCTTTGAAATGTAGACCTTATTGGCTTTTCTTCCTGAGGCTGAATAATTTATAGATTAAATATTTCTGCCATATGCCAAGTGCATCTATGTCACAGTGACTATCAAATCATAAGAATGTTGGTAGGAAGGGACCTCTGGAAGTCATCCAGTCCAGGCTCCTGCTCCAAGTGGAACTATTGCCAGCACTACAACCAGGTCAGCTGTGGCATTACCTAGCCAAGTCTTGAAAACCTCCAAGGATGGAGATTCAGTAGCTTCTTGGAGTGACCTAATTCAGAGCTGCACTACTCTCTTGGTGAGATTCTTCCCCCTAATGTACAACTTGAACTTCTCAAGCTTCAATTTGTGATCAGTAACTTTTATTTTCTGCCAATACTCCAAACAGTTGTAGGCTTCTATCAGATCATTCCTTAGCCTCTCTGCTGGACTGAAAAACCTCATCCTCTCATTTTATGTCATATGCTCTGGGCCTGTGGCCATCCTGGTAGCCCTCTTTTGAACCTTTTCCATTTTCTTGGCATCCCTATTGATCTGGGAAGAGTGCAGGTAGATGCAGTATTTCAGCTGCAGCCTCACCACTGTGGAGCAGAGGAGAATAAAAACCTGATCTACAGGCTGCATTGGTCCTGGTGCAGCTGGTAGGCGGTCTGCCTTCTTTGCAATGAGAGCCTGGTGTTGACTCATTTCTGGTGTAATCTCTGCCCCAAGTTCTTTTCTGCAGGGTGCTTGTTAGCTGGTCAGTTCCCATGTGATGCTGCTGCATGCGATTGTCCCATCTTGGGTGCAGAACTTTGACCTTCTCCTTGTTGATCCAGAGGATGTTTCTTTTGATTCAGTTCTCAAGTTTTTTAAGGTCTCTTTGGGTTGAAGCTCTGACATTCAGCATGTCAACCACTCTGCCTAATTTAGTATCACCTTTAAATGTGCTGAGGAGGTACTCTGTCTCATCATCCAGGTTGTCAATGAAGATATTGAACAGCATCGGCCTCACTATTGACCCCTCATGTGCTCTGCTTGTTACTAGCCACCAATTAGATGGCATTGATTACTGCCTTTCAGCCTGGCGGTTCCTCTCTTCCCTGCCCAGCAATACAATACAATCCTGCTTCTTTTCTTTACTCTGATTTTTTGATTTTTAGGAAAGAAAAAGTTCAAAATCCCCACGGAGAAGGGAAGTAAAGTCCAAAGAAGTTTTGAAGAGAAGTTGGAAGAGACAGAAAGCAGAGTTCTAAATCTTGTTTTTCTGCTGCGAGTAAGAAGGGCAAGGAATTGACACATTTCTTTTTCCAAGGAGCTTGTAGACACAAATTTCATAATTTTTTTATTGATACTAAAGATATTTTTCTAGGTAGCAGCTGCTTCATTTCCACAGCTGATCAAGATGTTATTAGCACAAAGCATTGCAAAAATCTTGCTCAGTAACAGTTGTTTTTTGACAGAATATTTTAGTAAATAAATAATTCAAAGGGACATGCCTTAGGTCACATTTCAATACATATGTGGGAATTCATAAAGAAAAATATGGGTTGTTCAGCCTCCTTCATTCGTGGTCATTCACCTGTAGTTCTTGGCTTTATCACTGAGCCAAAGAGAAACCCTGGCAAAAAAGACCCTGCCCTCTTTCTCTGTCCCTGCAAAAGCAGGCTAGACTAGTATTAACTTTTTTATCCCTGCATCCAAATGATTCTCCACTTTTTATTTCAGTACTTACCCTTTAGATTCTAAAAACTCTCTTTTTTGCTTTTGTAAATATTTTTCTTGCTTGCAATCCTTTTTTTTTTTTTTTCTTGTAATTAACAAAACTTTTGGTCCTTGACTCTGTTTCTAAGATATCTGCGTTATGGATTGTGTAACACTTTTTAACTCTGTTAATGAAGCTGGGTCATTCAGTATGGCACGTTCCTCAGGCATTAAAGGATTTTGCTGCCATGCAAGGCTGCTTGTGCTGGAGAGCACATTAGGACAAATTCTGTGATTTTTTTGTTGTTCTCACGAAGGGTTGGATGGGAATAGAGTTAGTCTTGTTTCAGTACTGGTCTATTGTCACACATAGTTGTGATCTGATAAACTTCCACAGAGAAGACAAGCTGTATACTTTGGAACGACTACATTTCTAGGACCTCATTGCAGATGATACTGATATCTTGCACTTAAAATAAAGCCACAGTAATATAGTAGAATGGGATCCTCTTGCTAATGCAGTGTCAATCAATTTTGCTAAGCTTCAATGCTTGTTTACTCTTTCAGTTGTAAGTTAATGCCCAGCAGACTTTGTTATTTGAATTATTGATAAAGCAGTTTGTTCCATGTAAGAATGCAAACCCAGTTTTGAATCACAAAGGTAAGAGAATGCCCTATGCTTGTTCCCAAGGTGTCGCTGTGAATATGTAACTTGGAACTTAATAACAAAATACAATTACTTTTACTTCAGCTGTACAAAAAATTATTAATGAATGAGATCATTAAATATTAAGTTAACAGGGAAGCTTTTATTTTGCACCTAACTCAAAAGCCTTTCTGTCCACGGTATATGAGAGCTAGACAGACTGCAGCAGGATCAAATACAGCTTTCAAAATGAAGAGTGCAGTATCCCACAGACTCTAATTTGTAAACTCAGGCCAATAGTCCTTTTTTCTTTGAGCACAGAATTGAACTTGTTATCTCTTCCAAACAGTAAATAATACATTTTACATTTGATTTCACCCTGAAAGGACAAAACTCACAGGTTTTTAATCTAAAGGGTACCTTTATGGTTGCTTAGTCCCAGCCCAGCTCATAACTGAAGCTTTAGGGTCTCCCTTAACATTTCTCAAATGAAGCTCACAGTCAAGAGACCAAGGATGTCCTGTGGAATATGTCCCAGCTGCAGGCTATGCTGCAGAATTATGCAGAAAGAATAAACATGAGATTCAAGCTAGAGCTTCTGGAGTTGAGTTAAAGTGAATGAGAAATGAAGAAAATGATTTTGTTGTTCCATTGAATTAAAATGTAAGTATTATAGATATTTTACAGGAAAAAGATTAGTGAAATAATTTTCAAACTTGGCATTCTTTTGTATGGCTTCTGTATTTCCTTAGGAATGTGTATATGTATATTTCCAGTTTTAATAAGGATTATGTGAGTTCATGAAAATAAAGGCTCGTTAAATGTTTGTTTACTGAAGGAATAGATTGAGGAGGCGGAAAGGATGGTAACTCCTGTAGAAATGTCTAAAAATAACATTCTTTTTCTAAAATACACCAAGACCCTTAATCCTGCAGATGAATTCAGTGGTCTATTCATGCCAGATCTTTCAAGTACGTTCTGTTCCAGTCAATAACATGGCAAGGGCAATGCTTTGTGTGTCAGGACCATGTGCTGCAGCCAGTGCTTGAGACACGCCTGATGCAGGAGACCGCAGAAGAAGGATTTGTTTGCTGGGGGAATTAATGTTACTGGGTTATTGTTGTAAGAAAAGTGACTGCGTTGCCATGTGAAAATGGGTGAGAGCAGAAAGCAGGAGACAGGTTTATGAGGCTTCTGGTCAGTGTATGAGATCTGAAATGTCAGAAAATCTAAAGGCCATCCTAGCAGGCGAAGGCAGGCAGCCATGCCCTCAGCTTGCTTAAGCCTTCCAGTTTGTAGTCTGAGCTGTTTAGACACCAATTAGATAACGGAGGAAAGAGGAACATTTTTCTTCTGAGCACTGATGCCTGGTGAACTTGTCAGAAGGGCTCTGTCTCCGATGGCAGAGATTCACCAGTTGGGGCATGTGGTTGTGGATTTCAGATGGAGTCATTAATATGTTTGTTTGGTTTAGATAATGTGTTTATGCTTTTTAATGTGGTTTGGTTTTTGTTTTGTTTTGGTTTGGGTTTTTTTGGCTTAGGCACAGGGAAAGATGTAGTAAGTAATTCTTTCCTAATAAACTCAAATAACTTCTTTAGTGAATACACAGAATTTTGTGCATTTTTCTTTAGTTTGCATGTTCACTTAATACCAGAATTGGTTTGCCTAGGATTTCTCAGACATCCCTGTGTCAACATGCACTACTCTGGCAACCTGTGCTTAAACTTTCCAGAATTCATGGGCAGGAACCTACAGTCTTTGCAGAGGAAACATCCCTCTGAAGTGCGAGCCTTGAGAGGGCCTTGGCTGCGGGTACAATCCTCCTCTCCCTGAGGCTGCAGTTCAGAAACAATGCTCCTTCTGTTACACAACTCCACTTTTATGCATTAATCCAAGTAATTCTTGCACATTTTATTGTGTGTTGCCCTCATAATCATCTTGCCAGTTTAGATATAGTATTCAATTTTGAATGGTGAATGAAATTTCTGATCTTTTTGTTTGTATTGTGGCTGCACTGTTGTCCCCTTTTGTTCAGAAGGGCCAAGAAACTCAAATAGCCACTTATGGAGTTTGGTTTATGTTTTTATTTTATGTTTTATTTTACTTTAAAAAGTCATCAAAACGATTTTAAATTCAGCTGCCTAATTCTGCTTTCTCTCTCTCTTTTTGATGTATTTTATCTTTCTACCGTTTTTCAATATGTTTATTAGCAGCATGCTCAATTTTTTATTGAGGCAAACATTCTAGGTAAATATTTACATATTTTAAAATGTTTGCATAAATTGAACTGACCACAGAATAAGATCTTAGTTATATTTTTACAATTTAGGTCTTTTGAAACCAGAAAGCCTTGATGTGGGGTTTTTACAGTAGCCAAGTGGTTTTGTGGCGGGTGATTTCTTGGCTTGCTGTGGTTCCCAGTGTGACTCTGTGGTGGGTACACACTCACTGCTGGGAGGCTGAGGAGATTATCACCAGGAAGCCATGTGTTCTCACTAGTAGGAGGAATATACTCTTTGACAGGCTTACATTTTATAGGGTTTATTGCCTAAAAGACTCCCAAAATAAATAATAATAATAATAAAGTAAAATAAAAGCCATGTTAATCATGCCTACTTTAATTCTCTGTGGATGGAAGTTAAGCATAATGTAACTTAGTCATCTTAAAAGTTACCTGGAGTCAAGTTTCCTTACTGTGTTTGAGTAAACAAGTTCTCGATCTGTCTTTATGATTTTGGTTTCACCTTCGCTCCAAAAGTGAACAGGATTTGGGGAGAGAGAGGACTTGATATAGATACATGCCTACAGGGTACTGCACTCTCCCTCACCATCTGAAAAGTGAAAAAAAGTAAAGCTTTTGCCATTTAAAACTGGTATTTTCTGAGCAGGTGGTGAAATTTCAGTCCTGGGTAACCCAGATCCATGTGAAAACTCAAATTCAAATGCTGGATCTGAAGAGTGCTATGAAAGTTCACGTAAACAAAATAAGACATACGTGGAGTTCACCATATTCTCTTTACATAACTTTAATCTATATGGCAGTCCTTAGCATTCTCATATTTGAAGCAATAAGATGAGAGGAACTTGTTCGGGAAGCATGATGTTCCAGCCACCTGGTATTTATGTTCTGATTTAACCATTGAGCTTTGTACCAAGACTTCCAGAGTGCAAAGTTTATGTTTACTTGTACGGCAATAAAGAATTGATGTTTATAATGAACTTCCAGAACTGGCATATGGAAGCAGCTCACAAAAACCCAGAGAGTTTATCTGATGGGCATTTACTGGAAAAAAAAAATAAATTCTGTCAGATCAGATCTACACATTTACATTAAAATAAATAGTATGTTCTCCTGCAAGAGTGGTGGGTTTTGTTTTGTTTGGGGTTTTTTTTTGGTTTTTTTTTGGGTTTTTTTGTGTGGGTTTTGATGGTTTATTTCTTTTTTCTGTGGTTTGTTTTTTTTAATCAAGAGAAATTGAGGGATTGAAGATTTGAAGTTTATACAGAACATAACAGTTCCCTCACTAGTCAGAATAGATCCCTATGTTTCTGATAAAACAGTGCCATTCAGTTCTGTCTGAAATTTAGAATTAAGAAGGTGTGTTTTTTGTAAGGGAAGGGTTTTTTTCGTGAAGTCTTATGACAGCATGATATTTGTACAAACTCTCAATCATGTATTTTTGTTGGTTTGGGGCATCACCAGTGCACAAAACATACAAAACCCTAATTCAGGTTGTGGGAATGCACTCATATAGTTACTCTTGAATGCAGCTGCTGAATGGTTTAGAGTATTTAGTATGTGTCTCTGTGAAGAACCTAACCCAGGAGAAACAATCTGATACACATGGTGTACTATGTTATGCTTTAACATGGTCTAAGGAATTATAAATGTTTATAAATTTAAAACCAGTTTTTGGTGTTGGCTTTTATTTAGGACCTGGGCTTGGAAAGAACCAAGTGTGCTTTATGCTAATGTTATGCTTGTGAAAAGTCCTAAAGAATTCTATGTGAGAAGGGAATAATGTAAAAAAAAATGAAGCATATATTTATATATGATCTTTGGTTGGATGGGAACCTCTGTGTGCAAATGGAACAATGGAAATCCAGGAATATCTGGAAGTGTCCTCTCTTTTTGTAGAGGGAGCGTGGATAACTAGTTCAGACAGGACATGTAACATTTAAGTGGGTGAAGCTGGATACCTCCATCCATGGTATGTTCTGCCTGATTCATTACAATTGTCCTGGAAGTGCAGAAAAATGGAGTCTTAGAACGTATCCACTGTTATGTTCCTTGTTTTCAGAAGTGTTCATAGGTAGGATAGTAGGACAACCTGTATGGTGCACATGTGACTTTAATACACTGAGCCTTGTCTGAACCTTCTCACTAATGTCACGATATGCATTGGTGAAGTTGCTTGCCTAGAAATCCCAGAGAGATGTGATTCGATGGTGACCAGATCTTGGGCTGACTTTCTAGTCTTCAGGATGTTCCTGGGACAAGCCATGTAAATTAGATATACAGATTTTAATTCTGCATTAGTGATCTCTGAAGAGGAAATACTCTTCTGTGTTACTTTGCAAGGATTTGGTGAAGATCAGTGCATTCAGCACTCAGTCAGGCTGACTGTACCTAGCCTGGGCACAGGCATGTGGTGTGACTGCCTTTTAGCCTGTGTCTCCCGTTCCCTTCCCACAGACACTGAAGAATCTGCAGGTGATGAAATAGCAACGGGTGTAGATCTGGGTCCAGGGCAAGTTGGGATATGTGCCTACATCACAGCATTTGGAAATGTTCCTTGTCAACAGCTTAGCTATGGCTTCAATTACTATGGTGATGGGCCGTATATATCACAAGATTCAGTAAGACTAAAGATGATCATCCTGTATGTTTTTGTGTATTTTATTAACTGCTGCAGTATTTGGATGTAAAACAAACAAAAGAAATCAAAATGTGTGGTCTCAGATAACTATGTTTCTTAAATCAAATGCACAGCATTTTGTAAGGCAGGCAATTGCCATACCCTTCTGATTACTAATTAATTAATAAAATTTTAGCAATTTATCATTACGTTCCATAAAATACCATTACAGCAGCTTTGCCACAGTGAGCTTTGGCCTGGGGAACAATGTGGGCTGAATTCTGTAGCCTGAATTCTAAAATTCAAAGTGCGGAAACGCACAAGCTCTCTAAGCAGTATCAATATAATATATGATACTGTTTCAGGAAGGAATCAAGACAAACTGAATAGCTGCCATTCAAAGTAAATCTTGGGGATTTTGGACAAAAGCCACAGTGAGTGTGGATTGCTCGTTAGTTTTTTTTAAGGAACTTTTAAAAAGAAATGCATTAATATGCATAATATAAATCCAATCCCACAGGTCACAGAGAGTTTGCAATTTGCAAGTGCTTTAGGAATAGTTGTTAAAGACTGGAGAGGAGGAGGGGTACAAAGTGTCAGTGGGAGAAAGAGTGCTGTAGTGCTAATGAACAGATGCTCTGCTGTGTATTGAGAGACCTCCTCGCAATTAAAAGCTAGTTGTAGGTAGGAGGAGATCATTCAGCTGTCTGTGTGCTGTCAGTTGTACCTTGACCAGCTTTTCATATGTCAGATGCATTTTGATTAGCACAAAAAAGGGAAAAAATAAGTGTGTGTAGCTGGCAGCTGATTTGGCAGCAATGTTTTGTGAAGTAGAAGAGTGGGACCTTAGTGCAAAGGGAGCCGCAGAGTTTCTATCCTGGTAGAAGCAAGGTGTCATCCATGTGGTGGCAGCTAATGGTTTCCTTCTGAAACCTGCCTGTGTGGGGGGAACACGAATGTTCCCTGGAGGAGGGCAGAGGGGCAGTTCCCATCTCAGCTCTTCAGACAGTGAGTTGCGAGGGAAGAGTAGAGAATGTTGGATGTCCTAGCCCTTATCAAGGAGTTCAAAGGGGAGAAATGAGGAACAAGAATGGAAAGTAGAGGTTCTTCTGTGGGTAGTTTGCCCCCTTCCATTGTGGTCAGGGCAATGTGGAGGGGATGGGGCTGCTCCCACTCGAAGAGCAGGGGGCAGAGCGATCGGTTCACCCGGAGCAGGAGCATGACTCAGGTGTGCACCTTCTGGAGTGGGGAAAGTGGGTGCAAAATAAGTGGATTCCAGAATTATTGTCTTCAATTCCAACTTTGTGTGTAATCCTGTCATGTTTATTAGAGAAATACTTAAACTTTTAGGAAGGGAATGCATCTTGCATGGGCAGAATAGCTCCACAAGAGTGGCTCAGTTGCTGCAGGCATTATTTGATCCAGCATATGCACTTTTTCCCTCCCTCCCTTTCCCCTACCTTTCTACCTTTTTTTATTCTTCTCCAGGTAAGGGGCTTATAGCGTAATTAGAAATTGAATTATTTATGAGGAGTCATTAAAATGGGTGGCTTGCAGATTAATCAAAGACCGGAGGCATATGATATGAAACTACCTTTTCCTCTGCTGCTTTTGCGCATGGTGACTGTGGGGAAACATAGATAAAGCATCTTGAGCTTTGGAACAAAAAATTGAATGCTCTGCAATATTACATCCATGTGTGTGCAAATACCCATATGAATGTTGGGGGAAAAATGAAAATACAGAGGAGATTAGCCAACAGAAGGGTATTCTGAGGAGACAAAAGGAGAGGATAGGTCATGACTCATTATGCAGCTTTGGAAATCAGAAAATGTAATTTCTCTGTCAACTGGGGGAGTTGATGGCTCTAATGAAATTTAAAATCAGTAGGAGCTCATTTAATAGCAGTAAGACATATAGTATTCTACTAATATGAGAAATCTGCCTAAAAATAACATAGGAGGCCTTTATTTATATCCTACTGTGATGCTAAGGACATATCTCTAAGTAGATAAGATCTCTTCCTCTAATAGATAAGATTTAAGACAAACCAAGTTAAGCCTTTTAACTGCCCTGCTATTTTTGTCTTCAAATTTATTTATCCGAAGGTATTCTGAGAGATAAACATTCATGCCATTGAAATAGTCTCCTTAAGGCTGGCTTCTTGTTTGTTTTCAGTTGCAGTTTGGGTGCTAATGTCTTTTCAAAACTTGCTCTTTAGAGTGTGAGAAATCATGTTTGTTTTCTGCAATCACTGGTGAATTCTGGTCATCTGAATTAGTGAAGGTAGCAGTCCCTGCATATTATTAGAGTGCTTATGGCATTAATCATAGATTTACTGGATTTGTATGTACGATGAAGGGGTGGAAAGAGAGAAAGGATGAACATTTTTCTCCTAATTTCTGGACTAAATAGATTTCCATATATCTTATTTTTTTGAAGTGCATTTTCATGCTCTGAGCCTGTTGAAGAAGATGTCATTAATACAGTAATCATCACAAATATGCTTATAAAAGAGAGTAGGGAGGAGCTTTACAAAAGGTGCTCTCTCTTATTTGGATGTCACATATTCAGTTTGGTCATCCTGGTAAATAATAGCAGTCCATCCCCTATGGAAAGAAGTGAGCTGTACATATGCTAGCTTGGTGTTAAGATTCAGCATGAAAACAGAGTGTGCATGATAGCATCTTGAAGTTACATTAATTCAGTTAATGCACTGCTTCAGTGCTTGGAATCCATGTTTCTTTCATTTCTCTTTAAATGTGTACAGATGCATATGCACGTGGAGGCTGACTAGAAGTTACAGAACCCTACTGTTATTTTTTAAATCAGTTTTTAAATTCCTCATTGAGCCATGACTGATACAACGTAAACCCCTCTATTATCCACTTCTGTTGCTATATTGGCAGAAGTGCATGTACAGGCAGGAAGAATTTCCAACACATTTTATGCTATGCTAGCTGAGAGGTAGTAGTATTTTGTACAATAAGAATACAGATACATCATCAGGTTAATATAAATTGTTTCAAGCTTAGTATGCACAAGCAAAATAATTCCCAGTGATCTTCATTTACGTGCTCATGGTTATCAGTGAATGCTCCCATGGTAATAGTCTCTATTAATGAATAACTGCCACAGTAAATTCCTAAAAAAGGTCGTTTCCTGCTCAGGTGGTGTAGTAGTCTATTTTCATCAGCGAGCTGTTCCCTGGGTATTCACAAGCTGTTACTATTTCTAGCTAATCAGCATTTTCAACAAAGACTTGTGTTTTGGAGTGTTTGTGGTTTTTGGGTGTCCCATATGCAGCACCATTAAAGCAACCTGATTTTCAAAAAGGTTTGAGAAGCCCCTTTGACAACAACTTACCTGAATAATGTCTGTGACTTTGGATATCTCAAACACAAGAGGTTATGTGAATAAGCACGTTAAAATGAAATAGTAGCTAGAACTTCTTCTGCTTATATGTTTGTTAGTGTTAATGCCAGCTAAGTATCACAACCATCTTTTTTGGGGTCACTAATATCCATTCAAATAATTGAATATTTCCACATCTCCACAGTGCTTAATATCTCTACAGTTCCCATGAATAAGCCTAATAATCATATTTTTTATGCTCTTCTATAAGAAAGTTGTCTCCTTGGGGTCAATTCTATCAGAACTGGGTTTTTTCTTCCAAACATGTGTCTTTAATATAGATTAATACAATTTTGTTATATATGTTTACCTTCCTTAATTATAGTTTCTGCAGGCAATTTGCAGACTGAAATTCACAGTTTTAACTTCACACATTGTTTGGTTACTGTAGTATTAATATAGTATTATTGTTTCTATCAAACTCAGGACAGAGTTCTGAAATGGTAGATGTCACTGCTGGAGGTCTTGGTTTTTTTTTTTAATATTAATATCAAGTTGCACTTCCATACTTTTCCAATGCACTATATAAACATAGCACAGAAAGATGGTCATTGTTTCTAGTGTAAAAGTAGCAAAAGATAAAAGTAACCTGTTACAGAAAGGAAAAAAAATGCAGAAAAAGTACAGGTAAAGCCACTAGGATATTCTAAGAATTTACTGGTAATTTGGAGACTATTGATCAAGGTGTTCTGTTTTTTGAACAAAAATTCAGATCTATGTCGATTATTTTCTGTTTCTTCTATTCTAGTAAACTGTTTTTGTTACTGAGCTGACTAAATAAAGTAACTTGTCCAAACCAGTAGTCCTTTCAGTATAACACAGTTGGTAGTAAGCAAAATGATAAAATTATATGTGTTAAAAAAGGCCTTCTAGTCTTTATCTTTTCATGCGACAGTTCCTGCTTTCCAGACTTTGACTTTTTGGATACATTTATTTAGAAAACCATTGCCAATCTTATGCCAATAATAAGTGGATGACTACTAGTGGATATTAGGAAGGATGCTTGGTGCTGCTTAATGGGATGCAATGCGAAGAGTCCCAGTGGAGGGCCCTGGGAGGTGAATTCTGTTGCTTTTTCACAGTTTGGGACACAGCCTACAACATCTTTTGCCATCTCTCCTAGTTACGTGCTGGTTTTCAATGTGAGAAGAAACAAGCTGCTTCATTGCTCTGTGCTTCATGCTCAGAATTTTTTTTTTTTATTGTGTAGAGAGCTTAGGGCTTTACAAAAGAAAAGGCATTAAATGAATACTAAGCATGAGGACTTTGTTATTTTGCTACTGTATAAATTGAAGGACTTGAAGGACTATGGTACTTTCTCCTGTTTTTCTAGTCTGGCAAATAGCATAGAATTCAGTAGTTCTTGTCCTTGTTATGGATAATGCCAACATTTCTGTGTTGTACTCTTATATTTTTAAGTTATTCCTACAATCTGTCAAACCCATTTAGGTACATCCCACATTTGCTTTTATTTATCTACAGAGTGCAGTCTCCTTATTCATTACATTTTGTCTGCCAGCATGGATGGAAACCGTCCCAAGACGTATATGAATTTAAATGGCAACAGAATGATTGGCACTAGATATATGTTTTCGGTGTCAAGGCTATGGTAATGTATATCATTAGTTGTTAAACATAGTCTGCTGTCGGCTTGGTGCCAGTGTGCTGTCGTATACGCAGTGCCAAGCCTTGCTGGGAACCGAGCATGTTCTGTAGTTCAACCGCATATTTTCTCAGTTGTAGCTGCAGAAATGAGACACCAAATGTAGTGACACAAAATAACTTCTGAACCATACAAATGCTCTATTCCAGCGTGACAGGGAAACCAGTCTCACTTTGGACCAGGCAAGTTGCCGCTTTGTCTTCCTTTGGGCCTCATTTGTCCTTACTCACCCATCCTCAGTGAGTAAATGGGAGTAAAATCCTCCCTGAGTATCCTTATCATAGAATCATAGAATCATAGAATCGTTTGGGTTGGAAAGGACCTTAGAGATCATCTAGTGCCAAACCACCTGCCATGGACAGGGACACCCTCCACTAGACCAGGTTGCTCAAAGCCTCATCCAGCCTGGCCTTGAACCCCTCCAGGGACGGGGCATCCACAACTTCCCTGGGCAACCTGTTCCAGTGCCTCACCACCCTCACAGTGAAAAATTTCTTCCTAGCTTTCTTCCTTCTCCAGTCCTTGCTGATTGTGAATGCCCATGATGGCTTCTTGCCAGTTACTTCCCACAATCACGGCAGAAATATGCTTATGGGAGTGCAGGGCAATGGGGAAACTTATACCTCGGGTTAGGATCTTTTTATGTGGGGTATTTCCTGTCAGATGGTGGGATAGTGAAGTCTCTGTCACCTTCCTCTGTGTTGCTTGTCCACCTTGCTGCTCCATCCAGCTCTGACAAGTGTGCAGGAGGAGGGAGATCACGGAGTGCTTTTCCCACCTGTGCTGCAGAGGGTGGGTAGCCAGATGCAAAGGCCATTTCACAAAAGATGTTGGTACAATTTGTTACCTCATGGTAGGAGTTAAGAAATTAGACTAAATGGTGAGTCACTTTCAGACTGTTTTCTGCCCATTTGGTGGGACATCTCCATTCTGCCTCTTACTATGGGTGAGGTTGTAACCTGGCTCTTTCTATCCTATCAGTGTTGCCTACACTGAAATAGAAGACTTTGAAAGAAAAACTTAGTGTTTCCAGACATGAACAAGTAGTGACATGTATAGTGACAACCTGCAGTTCTGTAATGCCATTTTTTTAAATGTTGGAGTATTCTGTCATTCCTGATTAAAATTTGTTTGCATGTGTGTGAATATATGTGTATGTGTGTGTGTATGTGTTTGCATATAAATATATATATGTATATACACACACATACACACACACATTTATTTATGGCCAGTCCAAAATCAAATGAGATAAAATGAACTGGAAAGTAACCTAAAATTAATCTGAAGTGCATGACATACAGGCAGAGCTGAGACAATTTGGTCTGTTCAGCCTCAATAAGAGAAAGCTAACAGGGGATGTTAACGCTGTCTGCAACTGCATAATGGGGGCAAGAGGGATAGAGAAGATGGAGCCAAATCTTTTTTGGTGGTGTACAGTGATAGGACAAGTGAGAAGGGGCAAAAGCTGGAACACGGAAAGACACTAGACATAGGCAAAGGCATTTTACCATGGACGGTCAGATACTGGAGCAGGTTGCCCAGTCAGCTTTTGGACTTCCCATCTTTGGAGATACTCAAAATTCAACTGGACAGAACTCTGAGCAACTTTGTCTAACTGGGTTTGGGCTAACAGGGTTTTGGGCCAGATGACTTCATGTGGTCTCTGTTGAATTGATCTTCAAAAGGAGACAAACAAGCATATAGGGTGACACATGAAACATTTATTTTGCTTACTTGCCTAATAATCACCTGCAGAACACTAGTATCATACACCTAAGGAGATTTCTTGATTGTCTTGATCATAGTAAAGCTGAAGATACAGGACTGAAACAAATGAGGTGAGATTAAGAAAAGGAAATATTAGGGTTTAATATTAATTTTTAAAAAAAGTCATTGTAAAGTTATTTTGTAAGGAAAGCTATTAAAACCATAAATTAATCTAACTTAAATCAGGGATTCAGAAAGTGATGGAGATAATAGTGTAAGCAGTATTTTTAGCAGAAATTGCCTTACTAATGTACTGTTTTCTCTATTTGATTTTCCTTATTCCCTGTCACGAAACATTTTTGATACAGACTGTCACTTGTTTGTGTGCTCTGTAATTAAATCTAATAAAAGACGACTATAAAAATGAACTAACATTTTTATTTAAATGTATTTTATGCCTTTGTTGCATTGTCAGATAGTGTAGTCATGATGTAAAATAGAAGGCTGGTATACAGCAAGAAGGAATGACAGAATTTTGTCCGCAAAGGCAAAGATCTGTCTAGACAGAAAAATATCAAGAAGTGAAAAAAAAAAAGATTTTTACCTGATGTCTTAGTTTAGTAATTTGAATCTCTGAATGAAAATATTAGAGAAATCAAGAAAATATAAGGGATCTGGTTTAAGCCACAAGAAGGGAAAAGGCAGTTGGGGGCAAGTTACAGTCTGAATGGTCTTACAAGTGGGTGCTGATGGGAAATAGGATGCAGGGAGGGGGTGAGCTCATTGGAATAATGTGTAATAATCCAAAAATAAAAATCCAATATTATTTGCCAGATTATTTAGTTTTAGTGTACTGTACAGACAGATGATCATCCTTATCTCCTTCTGTTTCTGCAGAATTATTTTTAGTTATCAAACCCTAAGCTTAGAGCAGACAGAACAGAAAAATAACAATTGCTAGTGGACATAGGTAAAAATTGCTTGCTTTGTTGGTTATTTCTTAATGACTCTTTTTCATTATAGGTTGGGTTTGTTGTCCAATTTCCTTAGAGAACCCCCAGATCACCCCGTATTTTTCATACTGTTACCAATTTTAATAATGATGGAATTTCAGTTGTAAATTGGACTATATTGCGTATGGGTTTTGTTTTGTTGGTTCTTGGTTTATTTTCCTGTCTCTGTAAAAAGAAAGGTATTACTTCTGAAGGTATATGTTGGACATTTATTCTAGAAAATAGAAAAGAGGTGTAGATGCTGTAAGTGCTGTAGCCCTCACAATTGAAATGTGAAAGGCTGAGTGTCAGCTTCTGTCTAATGGCATTAGAACTCGCATTACTAACCTCTGCAAAATGGCTATAGATCATTCTGTGACTAGGGAGAACTTTACATAAAAATAATCACTGAAACAGCTACAAATAAAGCTAAACAGAATGCATAGGTCAGTTTTCCAAATGCTTGAACTTGAAAATTTTCTAGTTAAAAATAAATATTTTCTGATGTTATTAATAGAAAAATTATTGTAGTACAAAATTACTTGTACCTTGGTAAGCTTAGCTTTAGGTTCGAGCAGCTCCAAGGTGACATCATGGGTGTCTTTTTGGGGACGTGCTGCTGCTCATTGATGCAGACTTCAGTGGGCTGCCCCACAACAGCTCTCTGCTCCAGACTCGGCAAAACTCAGTGCTGCTTTGGTCCATCCTCAATTTAATTTATATTGATCACAAAAAGCATTTTATTTTTAAGAGGAAAGGTTGAGCTTGTCACAAGCTATTAAACTGCCATTGCAGCACTGAGTACTAGTCTGATGCAGTCCTTCAAGGAATGCCCTTCCCATGTGGTCCTTGAGTCTGTGCATAGGAAGGAGATTGATGCAGTGCAGAGATGAAAGTGGGGTTGGGATCAAAGGAGTCCCCTTTAATAGGGGCACCAAGGGCAGTACAGGGTTTAGTGAAAATGACCTACTTCAGGCTGAATGAGACTGCATGGTGGTTCGGTGGAACAAGATCAGGAATGGCCATGAAGTTATGAAGCCCAGCTGCAAACACCTCCCTCTCTGCTTTTCCACATCCAAGTGATCAGCACTTTGCACATTGCAGTGTTCAGTAGGTTCATGTGATGGGTGTCCCTGCACCGTCAGTGGCAGTGGTTTCAAACGATGCAGTTAAAAAAAGGATGCCCAATCATGGTGACAGAAAACTTTGTGTTTAGTTTTTGCCCCTTGGAAGATCTCTTCTAGAGATTTCCCATTTGACTTTGGGCAAGCCACTTGGTTTGCTCTATGTTTGGATTTTAATCAGCTGGAAGAATAATAACATCTTCCTGCCTCCCAGGGTGGGTTAGAGGGGCATTTCTGCTGAACAGGGCCATGCCAATACCTACAAGAGGAACGCCCGATATGTTTTAGAATTATGCCAAGGTCTTAGTTCAGTGTTAATTTGGTGCAATGAGTTCCAACAGCTAATTATGCATTGAATGAAAATGTATTATGCATCAGATGTATTTCACTGGGGGTGGTTGTAAAGTGACACATTTAGACTTAGGTTTGCATTTTAGAACTTCTGAGTATTTGCCCGTGGAGCCTTAATTTTGCAGTGACATCTGTTTTGTTGTGTTTTGTTTTCAGATTTTCCTCTTTAATAGTCTTTAAAGCCTTTGTGATTTTTCAGAATAAAACAGTAAAGTAACATGCTATAGCCTTTCACTAAGTATTTCATTTTTATAGAGGTTTTTTGCCTAGGAGGTAGACTTTTTATTTCCCAAGGTTTTCCTGCACTACCTGAAGGCATCTGGAGCTTGTATATAGGGAACTTACCAAGACTGTGAGTTTGGCATTTGTGAACTAAGTTTTGCCTCTCTCAGTATAATCAACTAATCAACGTGCAGATGGTTTTTGAATATCTCAAACAATGGAGACTCCACAACCTTTCCTGGTAGTGATGATTTTTTTCAACAATTGTGGATGATTGTTGACAATAAAAACAAGTTATAAATGGCTTTTGAAGAGGTTCAGTGTCTCTTGTTCGGCTGTATGACAAACCAAAAATATGTGGAATGCTTGCTGGGCAAGAGCTTTCTCTTTCCCCCTGCATGTGTTACATAGTTCTTAGTTTAAAACTGGGTTCTTGTTTGCCTGCTTTTGCTTGGGCCCCATGTCTCTTGAATGTGTGCCTGCAGCTGTTCACATCCACAAGAGGAGGAGTAGAAAGTGCCTTTACATGGGGTACACCATCGCCAGCAGGATAGAGCACAGTCATGGGACATGTGGGTTTGCTCCCCTGTTGTCCCATGTCCTTCTAAGGATTCCTGAGTAACCTGGATCCCAAATGAGCAGGGAGGCAAACTCCTGGTGCACGCAAGCACGGTTCCTACAGGCAAAGTGTTCAGCTCTCTAGAGATGACAGTGAAGCAAGCGTATCAAGGAAATTATATTATGTAGAGTGGATTTCCTTCAAGAGGTCTTTGGTTGCCCATCTCTCTTTGTTTTGGTGTCGAATGGTCTTTGGCAGAAATGTTGGGTAGACCAGATCTCCCATCCCATCCAAATAGTTCAGATTTACAAAGTTACAGTGAAGCAGAGCATAAATTGTGGCTGGGCTGGGTTTCATCCAGGAGGTTGATACAGATATATAGATATATGTATAGAAATAAAATCTTCCCAAGATTAAAGAAAAAAACCCCAAGCCACAGAAAACCCTACTCTCTTCTTTCTTACACTGGTTTACCTTTATTGCTGGGTAGAGGCTAACTGATTTAGCCATGCACATTGAAACATATAAAAATTGAACCATAAATCAGGAATTACTTTTTTTCTAGGAAAAAAAAAGGAAAAGAAAATTCATGTTATTTTTATTTTTATTTGTCATGGAAAGAATGAATGACATAACATAAAAAGCTTAAAATGAATGAAGCCTAAAATCAGCGTACATTTTCAGCACTCAACAATTGTTTTGCTGCACTTCGTGTCTTCTGTGATGCATGTGCATCAGTTAGCATTGTCAGTTCTGCAGGGTGTGTGGCTCCATCATCTCTGTTGATACATAACCTTAAACAAACCAGATTACATTGTCAGCTTGGTATATGCACTGAAGGAACAGCAAAATACAGATCCATTTTTCCTGGAGGAGGAGAGGGAGAAAACTGTAAAGTTTACTGTCACCTACCTCTATGGTATATATATTTTACTGTGTCTCTGGTCTATACCCTTGTTGGGGTTGATAAAAAAAATCTTTAAAACTTTATGTGGATGAAAATTAAACAAAGTTTTAGAACCTCCAATGTATTTTATTTGTTGTCAAAAGTAAAAATAATAAACTTTTATACAGCAGTGAAAGAAGGCAGGACAAGTGAAATTAATTACTTTCAGGTTTCTCTATTTACATTAGAACAAAATCACCACTTTTTTAAAAAAACATTTTTTATCAACTATAAAATTTCTTTCTCCACTGGGAAACATCTTGGTCAAGCTTCTGGACCATCCTGGTCCTTATGAGATCCCTCAGAACTCTGAAGTGCCAAAGGAGTGTTCACTGGAGAGGAAATCGAGGACTTTGACATTTTGTTATCCTCTATCAAATATAAAAGCACAATTGGAACAGATTATCACAGTTAAAAATAATTTTAAAATTTCTCAAGTGTTATATTGGATTGGGATTTCACAGACCTGTTCTTTGACTTACAAACATGAGATTTTATTCTTTCATTCTAGGGAGTATTTAAGTACAATATTAGTTGTCAGACTTCTAATATTTAGGATGTTTGCTTCCAGAAAGAAGTCACTTTACTTACTGAGGTGACTGAAAGGAAAAGAAGTATGTTGTCCGATAAATTATCAGATAGAGATAATAACATTTTTAGTTGCATTTTATTGATGTTATTACTTTAACTTCTGCAGCGGCTAATAGTGTTGCTTCTGCCTCCTGAAAGTAAATTCATAATTGCAATCTGTAAAGCCTTTTTGGACATAACATATATTTTCCAGGTTGCAAAATACTAGGGCAAAAACCAGCAATCAATTAGAACCATTTTATGGAATTATATGTTTTTTTAAATGTATTAATTTTTGTTATTTTATTTTACTTTTTGGTAGGAGTCTTTTGTTACCTTTATTGATAGTCTGGTTAAAAAGGAGGAAATGACCTTAAATTAGATTACGGTGAAAGCTTGAAAGACTGATTCAACTCTGAATTTAACGTTTCACTGAAAGAAAAAACTACAGCAAGAACTGAAAGGCCTCCTGATTTAGAATTTAACTAGAGAAGGACAATTTCACATTGGAGAAACACATCTAAAAATGTACCAACAGCAAGAGCTCCAAAGAACTAGAGGTGCCTCCTCTTGAAACAGCTTTTAAAAGTCATCAAAGAAGACTGGCTGCATTTTTAACTTTATTTAAAAGCATTACAGAGTATCCAACATCTGGCTTATTCATTCTTTCCCTTGTATTAAGCATAAGTGCAGTAACTGTTAAAAGGGCTTAAATTTTAGCTTTTTGTTTAGCCTTTGAAAACCGAATACTAGTAGAAATATTTGGATAGAAACTATCGAACTCACAATTAAAGCTTTTTCCCTTCTTACTACATCTTTTGATTTAAGCCCTGAAATCTTTGTGGTTCAAATGCTGCAGCAGCCTGCAGAGGAATGGAGGAATGAAAGGCTCTGCAAACAGAGTAGGGTAGTTTCATCCCTAAGCAGTGACTTGCAGAGTAGGTGAACAAAAATAAGGATCCCACCTGGCAACTAGACCTATCCACATGTAGAAAAGTCAATATTTGCTCAGATCTAACTACGACAGTTTTAACTGTACTCTCCAATTTTACATTTGAGACTGAATAGCTTCTGACCAATTTAATTTGAAGGAAGAATTATGTTGACACACCTAGCGTTCAAAGAAAAATTGACAGCCAGGAGTGGCCTATCTGAAACTAATTAGTGCTCTCTTTCTGTCTCACGGTACATATGTGTCCATCAACAGAAATGTTACGAGGTCCAATTATCACTAATTGGCAGTTAATCTGGAAAAAACAAGGCTAAGTGTTTAGGGACCAACCCTACACTCATTAACAAAGAGGACAAAAATTCTTGAAAATACTAGCAATGAGGCAGAAAAGTCATATAAAGTGTAAATTGTATCTCTGTGTTGTCTCCAAGCAATTGGTTGTGTATCTGATGGGGTGAAATGAGGATTGTTGTGCTGCTAATGGACCAGTCCAATGACTAATGTGCACAAAATTAAAAATCTGGAGCAGTGAACCTGTGTGTGACACTCAACTCTTTAGGAAATGGGTTAACAAAGGGAATTTACTTTACTTGGCAGTTAAAACTTTCTTTAGTGATACAGGTTGGAAACTGTTAAAAAACCAAATGCGGTCCCCATGGTGTATACAGGAAGCTTATACTGTTTGTGAAAGGGCATAAGAAATACTTTTTTAAATTTTCTTTTTTTCCTCCCAAAATTTTTATTGCTTTCTGTATTTAACAGAAGAAGCCACAAAATACTGCACATGTGTTGGACAGTGGCTTTGCACTGAGACAGAAATCCTTTCATTGTACAAGGAATGAATGCATCCGTGTAACAAACGGCACGTGCAATTTTTTACATTTCATTCCGCATTTTTCTTTTTCCTCTGGCAGAACTGTTTAATTGGTGGTTAGTGAAATGCTCTGCACATTAGAACTTCATCTCTTTTAATTGAAACTGAGATGTTGGGACTGCTCAGAATTGCTGCTGGTTCTTCTACCTGTGAATCTATTCTGTATTTCACTTCATATTGAGTAACCATTTTCACTTCTTATCAACAACATGAAAAAATTATCCTTTGTTTCTGTGAAAGCTCCACTTACTGCACTTGGCGTGCTTTGTGTGTTACCATGTTGGCAATGGACAAAATGCTTTTCTCAAAGGAAAGAAATTAAAAAAAAAGACAGGACTGTTTTTATGTCTTTTATTCTCTGGACACTACTAGTCTTTGATATTTGGCCTAGGGTTCATCTTTTAGAGTCATAGGAGTAGTAAAGTGAAAAGTACTACATGGACAGAGCTGAGAAGAAAGTTTATAAAGCAGAAAAATAATTTTAAGACTAACAGTTTAAAGGTACTTCCAAACTCACCGGATACTTGGTGACTATAGAGCCCCTTGTTTTCATATTCTGCTGATAATTGAATAAAATCACTGTTCTTTTTTTTTTTTTTTACAATGCTTACAATATGTTGGCATCTTCTTCCACTACATTCTATACCTCACCTTGTCTTTGCAATACATGCAGCAGATCCCTTCGAACTCCTTGCACAAGTGGCCACATCCAGCTTTTTTTCTGTGTAAACTGAGTCAGTGTAGTGAGACCAGCTTGTTTGTTCCACTACAAGAAGTAGGAGGCATCATGTGAAGCTCTCAGATAACAGGCTGAATTGGAGAAAGGAGGTGAAACCCCAGTATGAAGCTAGGCTGGAACTCGTGGCTGCAGGTCTTCCCAGATGCCTTCAGGTTACAGTCGAGTGCCAAACAAGTTTATATGCAAAACCCATCAAGGGTCTTACATAGGAAAGCACTATGTGGGTCTCAGTCTATACTTGAATGGCAAATCACTGAAGGTTGGAGAAGTATCTTTGTTGGCTTGCCATACTTTATATTCTTCCCTGGATATTCTCTTTTAGTTGCTATTGGAGACAAGATATTAAATGAGTTACACTACGTACAACTGGCTGTCTGTTCAAGTTTGTGCAAGGCATGGCTGTATTGTAGAGTAAGTAGATATTTGAACAATATGTACAAAGCAAGAAGGTCTCCTGGCCCCTTGGCTGAGCTCCCCATTTATTAGGTTTCAGAATTGTGTTCACTCTTCACTGCTTCATTGGGCGCAATATAAATTAAATTTGTTTTCTACAAATTGAAAAGAAAAACTTGAAAGAAGAGGATGGAGTATAAAATCATAGAATCATAGATTCATAGAATCATAGAATGGGTTGGGTTGGAAGGGACCTTAAAGATCATCGAGTTCCAACCTCCCTGCCATAGGCAGGGACACCTTCCACCAGACCAGGTTGCTCAAAGCCCCATCAAACCTGGCCTTGAATGCCTCCAGGGAGGGGGCATCCACAGCTTCTCTGGGCAACCTGTTCCAGTGTCTCAGTGCCCTCATATTACAGAATTTCTTCCATATGCCCAATCTAAATCTACCCTCTTTTACCCTAAAACCATTACCCCTTGTCTGATTGCTACACTTCCTGATAAAGAATCCCTCCCCATCTGTCCTGTAGTCCCATTTAAGTACTAGAAGGTGCTCTAAGGTACTCCTGGAGCCTTCTCTTCTCCAGGCTGAACAACCCCAACTATGCAATGCATAGATTCATTATGAAATGCTTAAGTACCTCCCATGTAGGAAGCTTATATGTCTGTTATTTGGTCTGCAATTCTCCCTTTGGACTACAAAATGTTCTGTGCGCTTCTGTCTGTCCTGTGTGGTTTTGCTCTTCCATCATTGGTACTGGCATAATAATACTTCCTGATTTCAGTGGTGCATGGTAAAACCATAGAATTCTGGGTTAGTTAGACAAGTTTCTTTAAATTTTTTTTTAATGTTTTTTGTAGCAATATAGAATTTCTTATCACCTAAAGTCATCATAAATGCTGTGGAGTTGCACAACCATAGTCAAACTGACTAACCAGTGCAATAGATTTTGATGGATTGCTGCAAGTTTCATGTATTTTGAATGAGATAAGTACAACCAAGGCTTAAAATCTTAATTCCTAGCAGAAAAAAACACCTCTTACGAGTGGTCTTATTTTCCTTTTTTTTTTTTTTTTTAGTGAGACTGATAGCAGCAACAGCACTGCACTTAATTTAGTGATATGCTGGACGCTTGCATGAAGTCTGAGTTGCAAAATTAATTACAACTGGCTTTACACATTTTCACGACACTGTAAAATGAGTACATGCCTACAAACAAAGGCTAATGATGAAAGGTAACTGGCCAGATTCATTGCTTGCATACATTGCTGCAAGTTTTTAAACTTCATTGAAATTATCCTTTGTTTACAACAAGAGTAAATGTGTCCAGGTATGTTAAACTGTGGAGAGCTGTCTAATGAAGTATCACAGGGGAGATTTTAAGTTTGGCCTGGATTAACATCATCGTTAATGATCTGGAAGGAGGAGGCAGTCAGCATGTTCATTAAATTTGCATGTGATACAAAGATTGGTTTCAAATACCACTGAAGCTACAAAAACACAGAGGGGAAGAAAGAAGCTAGACAGAATAAAATAAATAAGAAAAAAAAGAAAAAATAAGAGATTCTGCTCAGCAGAATGTAGGTTGATAAAAGTAATGACTAATATTCTGGATCACAGTGTAGGAAGGAGAAGTGCAGGTAATGCTGACAGAGTCAAAGACTTCTTATATAATTTATAATAATAATAAAAATGTTTACAATATATTAGTGGTATCCTACCACTGATACACTTTAAACAAGGACACGCATTATAGACTTCTGCGCATACTAAAATATTGAGGGATTGGAAAGAAATCAAAGGAATACCTACGAATACACCAACAATGTTAAGTGAGAAGGGGCTGATTTCAGGGCAGAGGTTTAAAAAGTTCTGTGTAAAGTAGCAGAGCTAAAATGTATTTTCAGGGTGGAATTAAGATGTGGGGGAAAGATTCAGTGCACGTGTGAAAGTGGCAGACGTTCATGGGAACACTGTGGGGTGTGACTGGAGCAAGGGGAATGGAATCACAACAGTGAAGAATCAAACTGAGTGTAAGAAAAATATCTTGGAAGTAAAATCTTCTGTGTCTGGGAAGTAATCTCTCCAAGCACACTTGGGATGTGACATTTCTATTTTAGAATCTATTGTCTTCTGAAACCACTGTGAAAATGGGAAGTGTTATTATCCCCATTGACCTGGCGGGGTATTAAGGATGCTGCCTGATACCATTGACAAGCTCTCATGGGCTGTTGCTGCTGGCAGGGGATGGATCTGCTCTTCCACTTCCCTACAAGAGGGGACAGTGAAAGTGCTGTGAGCTTTAAAGAGATACGAGTAAAGGATCCAGATCATTACTTATTATGTTAATTTTTTTTTTCAATGGAAGACTCAAAGTAAGGCTATTTGTATTTATTGTGTCAGCCCCAAATTATAAGTGCTGTATTTGCTTATCTTCTTTTCTAACATTGAAGATCTGTTGACTTTTTGAAGAAACACCTGAATGAGGCAGTTATTTTGAAGTACTAGATGTGTTAAAAGATTGGTTTGCTTGAAGTATGTCCTTTCAGTGTCCTCTTTTGCTCTTCCTTTTGAGCAATCATTTTTTATTGGGAAGGAGCAGAAAATAATTTTTCTTTTTCTTTAATCATGTTGAAATTAGATGCTTCAGAAGAAAGCCATCAGTATTTTTTTTTTTTTTACAGAGTAATTTCAGGATGATGGATATTTTTGCAAGAGTATTTCATTAGTATCTTCTGTTTGGTGACGGCCTCATCATCTGTTATAGTGAATTTAGTGAATCTTTTTAATTTGTCTGCTTGTTTCAGTTTAATTAATTTTCTTGTTAAATTTTCAGTGGTGAATGTATCTAGGAAGGACTGATGTAAGTTTAAGATAACATTCCTGCTTCAGATAGCTGGAGTAAATTGGCAGATCAAAACGGCAGCTATTACTATCTTCTAGGTTTTTAAAATAAAATTACTTTTTTTTTTGCTATCATATAATCCTTAAAGTCTATGAAACTGTTTTCCAGTCTCTCTAAACTGTAATTACCATATGAGGAATAAGAACTCTGGAGATCTTCCTTTGTAAAGGTACTCAACAACCAGACCTCAGCAGTATGTGGTACTGGTAGAAGGATCATTTTTGAGATACTGTAATTGATTCACTGTTCTTCAGAAAAAGTTCAGCACAATACTGGAAATAATGATACAACTCTGAATATCAGTGGTAAAAGAATCTGTGTGGAGGAACACCAGCCTTTTGGAGAAGACCTCTGGAGATAAGCTTTAAGTTGCTTTCCTGCCAGACATCTTGTGTTTCATGATTAATCCAATTGACTTAATCACTTTTTGCTACTGAAAAATGGTGTAATTGTGTTTCTTTTCCCATCCTTTTTGAGATAGTAAGCTCTTCACAGTAGGCAGTGTCATTTGCCATGTGTTTCTTCTGGTTTAGACTGAAAGCATTTGGGGATCTCCAGATGATACTGTAGTATAGATAAATGAGGAGAAGGCTTGTTTTCTGTTGGCAGGAACCATCCATCTGAAGCTCCACAGTACGAGACACAGAAGGGATGTAGTTGTGGCTTTTTTCTTCTTTAGAACTCAAAAGAAAAATAACTGATGAAAGATACAAATAAAATGTTGTAATTATCAGTGCAGAAGACCTGAGAAATCTGGCACTACAGATGTGGGAGAGAGCAAGGTGCATGTCAAACACTCAGCAAAATCTCTGTGCTGCGGGGGTTGCCAGGCAGAATTTCAGAGCTGGGTTTTGGCAGGACAGCCCAGGAGACTCCCACCTGCTCATCATACGAATGCCTTCACACTGCATGCTTCAAAATTTCAGGAAGAAGAAACTAACCTGTGCAGGGACTGCGACTGCACATTTTGTGCCCATTCTGTCCTCCCTGCTGTAGCTTAGCTGTTTATATAAATATGTGTCTTGCTTGCCAAAGGTGCCTTAGGCTATAGATTCAGTTTCTCTCTTGCCTGATTGCCTCCTAGATACATGATTCTTGAATTTTTGTCTGCTCACTAAGCCGTAACAGCTTTGTAGGTTGAATCCAGGTGTTCAGAATATTGGCAATGGAAATTAAACTATCAACATTAATCAATCAAAATGGCTGCTATATGATTCAGAGAAGGAAACAATATCCTCCTCTAATAGGAAAGCAATAAAACATTAATTAGTGAATAAACCAAAATGATGAATAACTTTATAAAGCATAAATATCTCGAACATAACGTATATATCCGTATGTTTTAAGGAACCCTAAGAATAAGCTGAGAAAACATCTGGTCCAGTGGTATTAATTTTTAATATATCTTTAAATCATGGAGAGATTGTAGAAGTCTGGAATAGCACTAATATATTTTCACGATTCATAAAAGTGAACAAAATGACTTGGTAAAACTGGTACCTGTTTACCAGTCATCCAGAAATGGAGATCATGATCCTGTATTCAGTTGCTGAAGGAGCACTAGAGCACTAGAAGGAGATCTGTAGACTGAAGGAGTTGACTGATGTCCCACCTACATCTATAATATCTGCAGTTTAAAGGTTTTACTTCAGACTGGATCTAGTGTGGTCCTTTGGAGTCATACGGCCCAATATAACTGTTTTCCTCCAGGAAAAAAAGGAAATGAAGTGAATTGGAGAGGAGGAGCTATGTTCAGAAAAGCAGTGTCTCCATAAAGGATATTGAGGTCAAGGCAGTTCAGCAACAGTTTCCAGTTTGATGCAACATTGGTATATATACCACAAGAAATTCTCGAGATCAGACAACATATAGATATGGGACTAATATATTCAAAACTTTTGCATTGTCTGCTAAAATGGTGATTTATGCACTGTAGATTCCTGATCTTTTTTTTTTTTTGTTAGAAAAAACCCAAACACCACAATTTTTGGAAGATAATTTGAAGAGTGTAGAAAACAATAAATAAATGGACAAAAAGCTTCTGTGTCTAAGATGTTAAAGAGTACTGTACACATACTTCTGCTTCCCAGCTTCTGATAGGCTTTATCCTCCTTACTGAGCTTAATTCATGGGGAAGTTCTCCTACATCTCTCACNGAGCACTAGAGCACTAGAAGGAGATCTGTAGACTGAAGGAGTTGACTGATGTCCCACCTACATCTATAATATCTGCAGTTTAAAGGTTTTACTTCAGACTGGATCTAGTGTGGTCCTTTGGAGTCATACGGCCCAATATAACTGTTTTCCTCCAGGAAAAAAAGGAAATGAAGTGAATTGGAGAGGAGGAGCTATGTTCAGAAAAGCAGTGTCTCCATAAAGGATATTGAGGTCAAGGCAGTTCAGCAACAGTTTCCAGTTTGATGCAACATTGGTATATATACCACAAGAAATTCTCGAGATCAGACAACATATAGATATGGGACTAATATATTCAAAACTTTTGCATTGTCTGCTAAAATGGTGATTTATGCACTGTAGATTCCTGATCTTTTTTTTTTTTTGTTAGAAANTCATGGGGAAGTTCTCCTACATCTCTCACTTTCTGTGTGCTGGCCAGCTGCCATTCCTGGGAACTGAAAATGTACATTTATGTGTCAGGCCCAGAAGAGGGAACACTGCAGCATTGCCTTTCTTGCTAAGAGGTGGTCTGTGCCACTGTGCCACAGCTCTATCCCTGTCTTTCCCCAGCCTCATGCAGTAGACCTCTAGGCATGCCAGCTCCATGATAGTGTTGACCATACATCTCTGCATCTCTGCTTTTTTCAATCCTTTATTCCAGTTCAGGTGGTCCCTTCAGGCTTCCAACCCTGTAGTGGAAAAGATTTTTATCAATACTAGTCTGTACAAAGTGTTTTGCCTTTTGTTTATACAACTATCCTATTTATCACTAGTTCTAAATACAAGCACCTAGCTGTAACTGCAGATGCACAGAGCATTTCAGCACAGAAACTGCCTGAGGTCAACTCTGAAGTGAAATCTAACATGACAATGAACTCTTTAAAATAGTCTATCGGTTACTCCATATGCCTGCTGTGAAGTGATAACAATGTTGAGTGCAGGCACATAGAGAAAAATATGTCTATGAAAAGTTTATCAAGTCTGTCAGAAAAGGAAAGCCTGTACCTCAATAATAAATTAGCAGACAAAACCTCACATTCCAAACAAATCACATTATGCTATGTCCATAATGTAATTAGCCTGCACTTGAGAATTAATGCATTCATTTTACATTGAAGTAGCAGAATTTTTATTCTAAGTTCAGAGCATTTGGAAATATCTTCTCTGGCTTTTCAATTTGTATTCATTTCCTTTTCTTCTTTAAAACCAAATGATTTGATATCTGGGAAGGTAATATTCATGAAAATAGATGTTATACTTGTGATAACACTTCATCACACCTATCCTAGCAAGCAAGACTTACGCTTGAATAATAGGGCTTTCGTAGATCTGTAATGAGCACTATCAGAAATAGTATTCGGTTAGTACTGGGCATTAAAAGGCATGACTTCTCTGCAATGGAAATTTCCATTTACTCCATTTGTAAATATAAAGTCCAGGTATTAATTACTTTAAAGTGAATCCTGGAAGATTTTCATTGTGCCAGCATAATATTGTATTTAAACAAAACTGTTACTTAGAATAGCAAATACCTGTTTTCTCCTAACTCTGTTACGGTTACTTATAAAGTTATGGTTTTCATGGTGATTAGTGCTATTACATATTTAAAAATTACAGCTGTTGCAGGCTGTCTAAGGTCAGTCAGAGACAAAATGGGTTATGCATTGCAGGCACAATTCTTTCATGAGAGTAAGAGGTTTTAATCTGCAAATACAGCATAATACCTATTCCTGGGTTAATTTCTGCTTTTCTCACTGGGGCAAATGGTGTAAATTAGTTTAAATAGGTGGTGGAATTGAAGTGACAAGAATAATTTATACTACCTGAGGTACTGTTCGCTCCTTTAAAAGATGAGGCACTCTTAAAAGTCCTTGCAGACCAGTCTAATTGGGCAGGCTTGAAGGATGCTCAGTGCTCTGTAGATTCCCCTGGGTCTTGCAGCTCATTTTGTAGAGTCTGCAGGCAGCGTCCCACAGGATGCCTTGCTTCTCAGCTGCCTTCCACCATGGTCTCTGTAGTTATGTCCATTCAAGCCTTCCCACAGGGTTCAAACAGACTGTTTTTTGTTTCTATCACTGTATTATTAAATATTGAATGTGCTCTTTGCACTCACAAGTATCTTTAGCACTCAGAAAAGTGTGAACAATTTGAGATATATCAGTATATATACTTATAATGTTCACTGGTCCTGCAACATGCACAATTTGCACAGACTGCTGCTAGCAATGTTTGATCCATGAGCTATGCTTATAGCTAACTATACCTTAGTCTCAAATATGTGATGCCAGAATGAAAAAATAACTTGTGTATTTTGTTTTACGTATGGCCCTCATTATTTAAGCACATATTTTAGAAGAATGCAAATGTTTCTGTCATATGAGTCTTAGTTGGAGAAAGAATGTTTCTGTCATATGAGTCTTAGTTGGGGAATGAAGCACGGGCAAGAAAATCAACAAAACCTAATTTGTTCTTCTTTCTATTCTTGAAAGAGGAGTTGAAATGTGTCGCTTGAGCACTCTTTTCTCAAGGGTCTTTCCCAGTAAATTACATAGTTTCTCTTGCATGCCACATGCATCATTAAACACTCCATGTACCTCCCAACGCTTCTCCGTTCTAACACTGAGCAAACCAGTGAGCAAATTAATCTTTGTCACTAACAATCACTTGTATAGCTGTAAGGGAGGAACATTATATGTATAAATGAAAAATGAAAGTCAAAGGTTAAGCTGTGGGCTACTAAATTAAGGGCATCTATCAGTGTACTCCATTTTCTCATACCTTTTCACGTATCCTTGTGATGCTGTTATATTCAGTCGTTTAAATGCTAATCCAGGGATTCAAATCACAGAATGGTTTGGGTTGGAAGGGGCGTTAAAGATCATCAAGTTCCAACCCCCCTGCCATGGGCAGGGACACCCTCCACTAGCCCAGGTTGCTCAAAGCCTCATCCGGCCTGGCCTTGAACACCTCCAGGGGCATCCACAGCTTCTCTGGGCAACCTGTTCCAGTGATCTAAATCTACCCTCTTTCAGCTTAAAACTGTTACCCCTGGTCCTGTCGCTACATGCCCTTGTAAAAAAGTCCTTCTCCAGCTTTTCTGTAAGTCCCCTTCAGGCACTGGAAGGCTGCTGTAATAAATTGGTAGTTAGCCATCTGCACTTGATATAAAGACTAATAGCAAAGAGAAAGCCAGACCTGGAACTATCATTGTATACTCACTACAGGGCTCTGAAATGACTTTCTTTGCACAGCCTTAACAACATCCTTAAGCAAATTAATGCTTTCTCTCCTATCTAGGCGTCTGAGCTATCTCTAACTCATAACTAGAACTGTGAGTTAGAGGAAATAGCTGGCCGGGCTTGCCTGAGAACATCAGGATGCAATTGTTCCTAAAAACATTTATGCCCTTGTTGTATGGTTGTGTCTAAGGAGGAGGGTTCCTGGTTTGTGAAAACACATGCTGAAGGAATCTCCTGCAACTCCCATGGAGATATTTCCCTTGCAATTCTGTTCTTCTGTGCTGCTGAATCCTAACCGTCGTATGACCTCAATGAGTTCTGTGCTGGTGACAGCCATACTGCTGCAACATGCAAGATGGTGCAAAGTGGCAAGTGCTGTTCAGGGTGAGAAGGAGGGTGTACTCTGGATTATTTTTTCTTCTATTGCATGTACTTCTTTATAAGTAAATCTGCAGAACTATGTAGGTACTACATGAACAACACATGATGCCATTCATATGTTTAAAATTACCTGTTTTACTTTGTGAGCATTTCTAGGCATTATAGAAGAATTAGATCTCTGGCAAACAAAGTAGAGAGTACTTTATAGTGACCTAGATAAGTAAGATACGGCTGGGAAATTCTAATGAGCATTTTACCTCTTGTCTCTCTCTCTGCATGGCTGATTTATTGTTTAATACAGCACATTGCTATGCATGTATCCTTCCTTTTCCTGATCCTCTATTCCACCTAATAAACCCTGCCTTTCAGCTGGGCTTGTTACCACAGGCACCGTGTAGTGTTAACAGCTGGTACTGTTTTCAGTTCTTCCCTGGGCTTGGGCAGGGCTGTTACCAGTCAACACCTACTCCACATTCAAGCCGTGTCCTCTGCATGAACGTCCCACAGCCCAGAAAAACAGATATGAAAACAAAACCAGCTTCCTGATCCTGACAAGATGTTGTCAAGCCTCCAGGTGCCAGAAATGCAGTTTTCAGGCCTCCTGATAAGCCAATGTGCTAAAGCGGCGAGAGGTGTTCTCAGGTGCTAGGGCTGAGCAGAGAGGACTCCTCCAGTTCTGAAGTTTATGATGCATTTCAGGAATCCTTCAGGGAGAAAAATGTGATAAAACAACATCTACAAAAATGAGAATGCTGCATGGTTTATTTTCCCTCCTGTCCAAGCCCCAAATGCAGTCAATTGTTAAGGAAATTTGGGCAAAACAGGTAAGATTTCATAGTTTCTCAGGTATATTAAGTTCATTTACTTGATACAATTTTTTGAGAATATAGGTGTGTTTGCACCTTTATCGTCTTTACTTTTTTTGTAGCTAATTCGGCATCTACAGACAACTACTACTGAAGGGAGTTTTCTAGATTTATTTGAGGAAAAAAGAACTAAGTAATTTTGTCTATTTTGTGCCAAAATATAGCTTGATAGGGAAATGTGTCTTTCATATAAAATAAAATAGTAGGACACTCTCCACATAAGTGCAAGGTGTGAGTTTTCTTTCATGCTGAGAGAAAAATAGAGCTTGGTCTCATGTTCTGTGTAAGTGTTTTAACTCCTAGTACCAATAGGTGCTGTGTGTTTAGAAAGAGTAAGAAGGATACTGCTGCACTTCGCCCCAGGCCTGGGCTTTTAGGTGGGCATTAGGCATCCTCTGGGAACAGACACAAGTCAAAGCACTTGAGAGGACAGTGAGAAATTATTTACTGTCTGGATTTTAGTGAGTTTATGTGTAAGATAAGTACCAAGCTACTTAACCATTGTCAAGAGCAGGGTATTTCTTGGTATGTCCAGAAGCTAAGCTTGAAGAGCATCTTGATTTCGTATGTCTCCAAAGTGAGATGGCAATAAAAAGCAGATTTCAGGAGTCTGAGACTTCATTTCAGTCCTTTTCTGGGTACTCCCCTCTTGGGTGACTCCGTTTCCTCCTCTGTTGAATTTGACTAATAGTATTGATGTCATGAAGGATTTCCACGTCCAAAGTAATTAAGTCTGAAAAGCGTGTTGAGACATTCAGATGGAAAGTGCTGTCTAACTGCTCTGCTATAATTATACACTGCAGAAGTGATCCAAGTACCAAAGAAAAGTGGAACAGGAAAGAACAGCTAAATTTATCCTAGAAAATGGGTTCAGCAGTTCAGCATTCAGATTTAGATCAGTGGAGCAGCCTCACTGCTGTTAAGAGCCTCATAATCAGATAATTTTGGCTGATGTACTGTTGGTTGTTGTGAAGTGCGTTTTTATGTGCACTGGTTTAGTTCTTAATTAAGAGAAGTTTTAGCATACGAGTAACACATGGATTTTATTTTAAAATGTTCTCTGGGTAAAACATTTATTGCTTGCTTTCGATTCTTAAACATTTTACTTCCATTAAAATTTCCATACTTATATATTTTACAATCCATACACAGGTCATAGCATTGATAAAGTATTTTTAGGCTATTGGGATGAACAATTTTGCACAGATTTTGCATACTGCAAGTGAAAACTCAGAAAATACTTTAAATCCACCTGGTAGCCTGCAAAGTTGTTGTCTAGGCTACAGGTACAATATTTAATACCTTAGCCTTTTTCACCACCAAAGTGTAAAACAAATGCCAACATAATCTGCCAGTAATGTAATCTGGTTTGTAAAACAGTTAATGTGTTATTTCCCAAATTCTGATAACAGTGCATGTGGAAATTGAGATTCTATAGCTCACAATCATGCATTCAAAATTAATTGTGTTAGCTGATAGAGGTGTTGCTCATGTTTTTTTCTGGTGCCACCAGTTAAGAGGTCCAGTAGCTTTTAAAACTGATTTTTTTCAAGTACAGCAACCCCTTCAGTAAAAGAGATCATATAGGTATGTATCTGGAATTTATCCTAATGTTGCAGGTGTGCTGCAGCATTGTGCACATCAAAGTAGTGCACAGAACCTTTGACTTGAAAACAGAATTATAAAAGCAACCACTCAAGCCCATCCCCGTAAACAAATTCAGGGTAAATTTTCAATTAGTGTTAATTGAGCTCACACTATTGAATGCAGTGGAATTGCATTGCACCTGGCCAAGTGAGTTAAAGCATGAGTATCCTGTCCTTCCAACTCTTCTTCACAGCAGAAGCAAGCAGAAGGGGCTGTGCTCAGCTGACGGCTGTGTGTCTTGTTGAGTGCTCAGTGGCAGTGCAAAGAGTTTTGCCAGACTGCACTGGGGGGGCAATACTTCAGCCAAGTGAAAGTGTCCAGCCTGGGAGAGAAATTAAATAACACACATAAACTGTGCTGCCCAGGATGCTGTCCCATTCTAGGCTTACACACAGGGGTGGAAATAATCCCAATGTATGATGTTAAACTCATAATATTCTCAGTGCTGTTTCTTAAAATGCACATGCCCTCTATCGCTTGCAGTGGTTATTAAAAATACTTCAATATACTTAACAACAGTGAGAGTATAATTCATACTGAAGCACATTAATGACATTCAGAATCTTATTATGCTCTTCAATCCCAACAAGACTTGTGCTTTTGTGCGAGTTGTTAAGTGCTAAAATATATGCTGCAATTACTGCTGGGTAATGAAAGGGATGACTGGTTAAGCTTTCCTCTATCACTACTATGTGCTTGTTATATGAGAGAGAAACACATAAGAGTGCTGCTCATTCATACTGCAGAAATCAGATCCTTTTTTTTTCCTACCAGATGCAGAGAAATCAAGTATGAATGTTAGAGTACTTACCTAAAAATGAATTTCAAATAAAATCTGCACTGGGGCTCTGACAGTAATGAAGCCTCCTAGAGAAGAGAAAAATTCACAAGAGTTATAACATTTAAAATAAAATTATCTTAGGATTTTTTAAGTTGCTGCTGTTTCTATTTAATGGAATGAGTACTTAAGGATTTTAGTTGTTTTTGAAAAAGAAGACATCTTTCATATAATTCTAAATTATATCCTAATATATAATTTTCAAAATTACATTTTGCTTTTCAAGATAAAGGCATTAAAGCTGAATTATTTTGTTTGTATGAAAAATTATAACTGGCACTCTTTATTTGAGCAAGTTGTAATGACCATATTTCAATTAAAGCATATTGATAAGCATAATTAATATTCATTTTTTGAAATAATTTACACAGCAGCTATTGGGCTGGATTTGACTGCTTACAGTATATCTATATATATATATATGTGAATACTGATGATAATACCCAAATTCACTTGTTTGTTTCTTTACTAGAGATTTTATTAACTATTTGGAACACTGTCTATTTTTGCCTGTTGTCTCTCACACCCCAGTAGAAGTGTAGTGTCGAAGCTGCTCTCCTTGTCCCCTCCACAGCCAGGGGGGACCGCTGGCCTGTTGCTGGCCACTGGCCACAGAAACGGGCTGTGGCCACTGTGCTTGCTCTGCTGCCATTGGGGTAGTCCATACCAGAGGCCTTATTTTACCTTTAAACATTGCTGAAGGGAGAAATTTTGGTTTAGGGAGGGCATCAGTGAAAGATTTGATGATTTGTTCTGTTTGTTTCAGGGAGAGAAAAGAAGGCAGCAGAGCCAGTGGGGCACACGGGGGACACAGGCCACCTGGGCAAGGGACATGGGGTGGGGGGATGAAGGCATTCACTTGAGAGTGTTCTTGGTTTGGCTGGCTACTACTACTACTATAATAATAATAACAATAATAATAATAATATTAACAATAACAATACCACCTCCAAACCCATAATAATAATACCCATAATAATGTTATTATTATACTATATTGTTGTTGTTGTTGTTGTTATTATTATTAATTATGGGTTTGGAGGGTTTTTTCTGGCCTCTCACCGAGCGGTTTGCCTTGGCTGAGGTGCCGATAGCCGGCAGCCCCGGGGTCAGGCGCTGTCCCCCGCCGGCACGGAGCGGTGCCGCAGCCCGGCCCGTCCCCTCCCGGGAGCGGCGCGGCGCGCGGGCGCGGCCGGCAGGTGGCGCTGGAGGAGCGCAGGCGGCGGCCCCGGCTCTGGGCTCTGCGCTCCCGCCCGCGGCCCCGCGCGGCTCCCGCCACCGACACCCGGGTGACCCCCCCCTTTAAAAGCCCGCGAGGTGTATGTGCAGCTTCTGGCCAGCATCACAGAGCATGCTGGTGTGGGCCTTGAAGATGTTTCCCTCAATGTCTTAAGATAAATGAGAGCAGCTGACGTGCAAGGGATCAATAAACCTGTGTCACTGAGGACAATGGGCAGTTGTCACAGATGCTCTCAGAGGCTGGGTTTTTGTCAGGGTTTGGGCGTTTGTCCTTTGTTTTTCTGGGAGGAAGGCAGTTTGAATCTGATTTTAGCCACTGGAATTGTCAATCACCCATAGAAAGATTTTAGTTTGGACAAGTTATAGGTTTGTAATAGACAAATGAGGCTGTGAATCATCAACAGTAGCTAGTGAATGGTAGTAGAATTTGCAGCTATGGATAATGTAACCTGGAGACAAAATATAGAGGAGAATAATAATATTTAAAAAAAGACATAGTCAAAGCCCTGCAAAACTCTCATAAAAATCCTGCAGAAAAAAAATAACAAGTTTCTGCTAACCTTGGTGAAGCAGAGATCAAAGCAATGAGAGGAGAACTAGGAAAGGATGATATCAGAGAAACTGAGAAAAAAAAATATTCTCAGGAGAACCTTTGTGCTGGAAGTGATGTGTTTGAAAGATGAAATGTAAAGATGGTTTCTTGGGCTTGGCTAATACAAGGTTATTAGGAGAATTAATGATTTTATTGTGAGCATATTGCAAGGGGCAAATCTGATTACAGCTGGCTGGTCATCTCAATAATGAACTGTACTTAGCTCATATGATATGTGTTCTTTTTATGTTCCAAACTGACCGTTCAGAGCCTCTAATGCATCCTCTGCAGCCCACATACTCAATAAATATGGCAAAGTTTGACAAGCAGATATTTATTCGTAAGAGTCAGAGACAGTTAGGAAAGCAGAGAATTCTTAGGCTGTCATTGCCAGCCACTGACCCTGGAAAGACTGACGTCTGATAACGCTGTGAGACAGCCAGGTTGGGACTTACTCCAGTTTGAGGTCATGCCTCTCTGCAGGAGAGAGATGACTCTTCCTCTACCTTTGTCCTCCAGAGTGAGAGCCATATCTTCCTCTTTGCTTTGATTTTATTCTTTAGGTACATATATGTATTTCAAGGTGTGAGCCTGTCTAGGAGAGAAGTTGCTGAAAGAAGCATTCTGATCCAGAAGTATATTATGGGGAAAAACAATGAGGAAGAAACTCTCCAGAAACTATAATTTCATTGTTTTATTTGCTTGAAAATAAGGACAGAATAATGCCAAGCATATTATGTCCTTAACCATGTGCTGGGCGTGTGTCCCAAAACAATGTTACTATTTAATAAATTACTGCGATATCCTAAATTCTGGATTTCATCTACATATTTATGATTCACATGAATTTCAATATGTGTAAGCTATTGCCATGTAATGATAGTTCAGCTCTGGAAATAATTTCTTTTCTGGTTCATGTAATAAAAGGTGTTGGCCTTCACTGGGAATCCTCTCTTAACTCACAGTCTAAATTCTCAGATAAGTCAAAAAGCTTGTACTCTGCGTATCTCAAAAATAAGCCTTTGCCTGGGAAATTGATGAAGAGCTAGGAGTGAAAGTTTTTATATTTTAATGAGATGAGTCAGAAGCATTTCACTAATAATGTCTTGTAAAGCATATTTTGAATAGGAAATTGTCTCAATAATATAAACAGATTTAACTTTGTATTTGAAATATTTTTATTGTGGATATTATGTAAATTTAATGTTAAAAACAGGACTCAATATTCTGCTGATGAATCAATGACTGGTCTTATAAAGAAATGTGAAGTAACAAATGGCAGGAAGGATAAAATCAGCATCTGTTATCTGTTAGCTAATCTCATGATTTATAAAAACAAACAGCCAGTTAAGTCTTCAATAGACTTTTTTTAAAACCCTATTAATTAGCAGAGACACATTGTGGTTTGAGGCAAATNTGTTCTTGGTTTGGCTGGCTACTGCTACTACTACTACTATAATAATAATAACAATAATAATAATAATATTAACAATAACAATACCACCTCCAAACCCATAATAATAATAATACCCATAATAATGTTATTATTATACTATATTGTTGTTGTTATTATTATTAATTATGGGTTTGGAGGGTTTTTCTGGCCTCTCACCGAGCGGTTTGCCTTGGCTGAGGTGCCGATAGCCGGCAGCCCCGGGGTCAGGCGCTGTCCCCCGCCGGCACGGAGCGGTGCCGCAGCCCGGCCCGTCCCCTCCCGGGAGCGGCGCGGCGCGCGGGCGCGGCCGGCAGGTGGCGCTGGAGGAGCGCAGGCGGCGGCCCCGGCTCTGGGCTCTGCGCTCCCGCCCGCGGCCCCGCGCGGCTCCCGCCACCGACACCCGGGTGACCCTCCCCTTTAAAAGCCCGCGAGGTGTATGTGCAGCTTCTGGCCAGCATCAATGCTGGTGTGGGTCTTGAAGATGTTTCCCTCAATTGCTTAAGATAAATGAGAGCAGCTGACGTGCAAGGGATCAATAAACCTGTGTCACTGAGGACAATGGGCAGTTGTCACAGATGCTCTCAGAGGCTGGGTTTTTGTCAGGGTTTGGGCGTTTGTCCTTTGTTTTTCTGGGAGGAAGGCAGTTTGAATCTGATTTTAGCCACTGGAATTGTCAATCACCCATAGAAAGATTTTAGTTTGGACAAGTTATAGGTTTGTAATAGACAAATGAGGCTGTGAATCATCAACAGTAGCTAGTGAATGGTAGTAGAATTTGCAGCTATGGATAATGTAACCTGGAGACAAAATATAGAGGAGAATAATAATATTTAAAAAAAGACATAGTCAAAGCCCTGCAAAACTCTCATAAAAATCCTGCAGAAAAAAAATAACAAGTTTCTGCTAACCTTGGTGAAGCAGAGATCAAAGCAATGAGAGGAGAACTAGGAAAGGATGATATCAGAGAAACTGAGAAAAAAAAATATTCTCAGGAGAACCTTTGTGCTGGAAGTGATGTGTTTGAAAGATGAAATGTAAAGATGGCTTCTTGGGCTTGGCTAATACAAGGTTATTAGGAGAATTAATGATTTTATTGTGAGCATATTGCAAGGGGCAAATCTGATTACAGCTGGCTGGTCATCTCAATAATGAACTGTACTTAGCTCATATGATATGTGTTCTTTTTATGTTCCAAACTGACCGTTCAGAGCCTCTAATGCGTCCTCCTGCAGCCCACATACTCAATAAATATGGCAAAGTTTGACAAGCAGATATTTATTCGTAAGAGTCAGAGACAGTTAGGAAAGCAGAGAATTCTTAGGCTGTCATTGCCAGCCACTGACCCTGGAAAGATTGACGTCTGATAACGCTGTGAGACAGCCAGGTTGGGACTTACTCCAGTTTGAGGTCATGCCTCTCTGCAGGAGAGAGATGACTCTTCCTCTACCTTTGTCCTCCAGAGTGAGAGCCATATCTTCCTCTTTGCTTTGATTTTATTCTTTAGGTACATATATGTATTTCAAGGTGTGAGCCTGTCTAGGAGAGAAGTTGCTGAAAGAAGCATTCTGATCCAGAAGTATATTATGGGGAAAAACAATGAGGAAGAAACTCTCCAGAAACTATAATTTCATTGTTTTATTTGCTTGAAAATAAGGACAGAATAATGCCAAGCATATTATGTCCTTAACCATGTGCTGGGCGTGTGTCCCAAAACAATGTTACTATTTAATAAATTACTGCGATATCCTAAATTCTGGATTTCATCTACATATTTATGATTCACATGAATTTCAATATGTGTAAGCTATTGCCATGTAATGATAGTTCAGTTCTGGAAATAATTTCTTTTCTCGTTCATGTAATAAAAGGTGTTGGCCTTCACTGGGAATCCTCTCTTAACTCAGTCTAAATTCTCAGATAAGTCAAAAAGCTTGTACTCTGCGTATCTCAAAAATAAACCTTTGCCTGGGAAATTGATGAAGAGCTAGGAGTGAAAGTTTTTATATTTTAATGAGATGAGTCAGAAGCATTTCACTAATAATGTCTTGTAAAGCATATTTTGAATAGGAAATTGTCTCAATAATATAAACAGATTTAACTTTGTATTTGAAATATTTTTATTGTGGATATTATGTAAATTTAATGTTAAAAACAGGACTCAATATTCTGCTGATGAATCAATGACTGGTCTTATAAAGAAATGTGAAGTAACAAATGGCAGGAAGGATAAAATCAGCATCTGTTATCTGTTAGCTAATCTCATGATTTATAAAAACAAACAGCCAGTTAAGTCTTCAATAGACTTTTTTTAAAACCCTATTAATTAGCAGAGACACATTGTGGTTTGAGGCAAATTTCTATTTAGGAAGATGTAAAATATCATCAATAACAAACTGTGTGTGAACCTGATAGACCACAGCAGCCCCTCTGTTGGTGGGAAATAATATATATAATCAAGATGAGCCTTGGCAGAGAGCCATAAACCACAAGAAAACAGGAGACCTAAGAGAGGATTTAACAGACAGTATCCAGAGGCCACCAGGGGTATTGTACAGAATATTGAGCATGCTGAGAATTAATGGAAAATGCATATAGGCTGGCTGAAATACAAATTATTATCTTGTATGTTTATTTACATATCCTTCCCACGCTGCAGTGCTGTGACTCTAAGGTGGCTGAGGACTTTAGTGCAGTTCTGAAATAACCATTTTCCTGGTTCACCATGGAAATCTACCTAGTAAAGGTAGATGTTTTAAACCATTGCCATTGAAAAGGCCAATGGATTTTCCTATACAAGCAGAGCCCCATTGCCACAATGTAGCCTCAAGTCATTGGCTCTTCCCTCTTCTGTACTGCATCCTTTTTGAGCTTCATGAGCCTGTAGCAGGAGAAAAGACCTGTGTCTTTTAGGTATCTGAGAACTGGTGTGAGAAGTTCTCATACCAGGAAACAGCAGGTATCTACATATTGTTTCAAAAAATATTTGCACTTGAGATGAGGCTAAAAGGTTGCTGGTTACAATAGTCAGGTTATTTGGTAAAAAGCTAAAGGATCCTTTTTTGTTGTTTGTTTGTTTGTTTGTTTGTTTGTTTTCAGAAAAAGTGATGCATAAATGCAGGATTTCATTGGTAACATGTTAAACATCACCATGTAGCATAGCAGCATGTTCCCACTATGGCTTTATTATCATTTGTTTTCTGAATCTCTGATAAAATGCCTCACAAGGGAAAGCCTCAAAACACAGACCAAAAAGTTAATTTTTACTATGAACTTAACAGTGCTTAATGGGAAGGGTCTGACTGCCTTTTGTTGTCCTAAACTCAGCCCATTGATCTTGACTTTAAATTAATCTTTTTTGATCTGTGTCAAAAATCCTCAGTCAATAAAGCAGGAGGCATTTATTATTTTGCTGTTCCTCATATTTTCTCAATGATTTTTGTATTAGTCATCAGGTTTGTGTCAACAATTTATGAATGTTGAGGTCTGAACATGTTTATTTTTATGTGACATCATACTTACATGTTGCTAGTTAGTATGTCTCTAGAGGTGAGGCAAGGAGACATGGTATGTGTCTTGTTTTGGTCTCAGTGTGTATATTTTGCCCACTCCCACCTGAGTGCACAGAAGATATAACTAATTTCTGCTGCGAAGGAGCTGACCAGAACTTTTGTTCTCCATTGTAAGAAATAATTGCCCCATGTGTTCCTAGCTAAGGATTTCAGACATGAAATTTGTTTTGTCTGGTTCTTTGGAATGTGGAAGTTTGTGCATGGGAAAGGTTTTGAGGCCATGAAGATGACTACTTTTTTGGCACACATCATTTTTTATCAGAATCAGTTTACTACTTGCTACCCCACTGAGGGCTGGATATCCAGAATATGTGTGTTTGCTTCTCGCAGTACAAGAACAGCATCCTGGAGCAGCCCCACAGCCTGTCCCTCAGTAGCCTCTCTCCAAGGGGCAAAAGCAGATATCTAGGAGAGGGTATAAACCCAGGACAGACATAGTGGTACGTCCTCAAAATGCTCTCCCTGCCTCCAGAAATTTGCAGTCCAGGAATTCCCCAGTCACAGATAGTTTTAATTGCATTAATAACCCTTGGTAGATTTTCTTCCTGTGAATATGTCTGGTCTGTTGTAAACAGATGTAAACTTCTAGCTCTCTCAGTAATGTGTTACAAGTTCTGCAGCCTGCCTGATGTGTGAAGAAGCATCTCCTTCTCTTTGTTTTGAAGGATCCCACCTTAAGCTTGTAGTGGAAGAGCCAGACATCAAACAGTCTCTGGTCATCCTTCTTGTGCCAATCATGCTTTTATAGGCTGCTATCATGTGTTTAATCAGTGGTCTTTTCCAAGTTGGTAACTGTTGTGGTTCAAGGTGAGCCAGCAATAAGCACCATGCAGCCACTTGCTCACTCCTCCCCTGCTCCCCAGTGGTACGTGGAGGAGAATCAGAAGAAGAAAAGGTAAAACCTCATGGGCTGAGACAAGAACAGGGAGAGATCACTCACCAGTTACTGTCACAGGCAAAACAGACTCAACTTGGGGAAGAAAACAGTTTAATTTCTTACCAGTTAAAACAGAGTAGGCCAATGAGAAACAAAACCATATTTTAAAACTACCTCTCCCCCCACCCCCTCCCTTCTTCCTGGGCTCAACCTCACTCCCAATTTCTCTACCTCCTCCTCCCCAGCGGTGTAGGGTGATAGGTAATGGAGGTTGAGGTGAGTTCATCAAACTGTTTCTGCTGCTCCTTCTTTCTCAGTGGGAGGACTCCTCAAAGTCTTCTCTGCTCCAGCATGGGTCCTTCCCACAGGCGACAGTCCTCCATGAACTTCTCTGATGTGAGTCCTCCCCAAGGGCTGTGGTTCTTAATGAACTGCTCCAGTGTGTGTTCCTTCAGGAACAGACTGCTCCAGTGTGGGCTTCCTGCTCCAGAGTAGGGTCCCCCGTAGCTGCAGCAGGATATCTACTCCACCGTTACCTCCACGGCTGCAGGGGGACAAATGCCACCTCACTGCAGGCTGCAGGGGAATCTCTGCTCCGGCACCTCCTCCCCTTTCTTTCTTCACTGACCTTGGTGTCTGCAGAGTTGTTTCTCTCACATCCTGCTCCTCTCTCTGCTATTGGTTTTTCGCAGGCTTCTGCAGAACTCCTGGCTCCCAGGCTGGCGCTGGGCAAGCTGAGCCCTGGTCAGGGCTGGGGAAAGGGCCTGGCTGGGGCCGCACCTCCCCACTCGCCCTCCTTCATGTGCCATCCCCTCTTAAAGGGCAGACCAACATTGCCAATTGTCTCGGCCTTGGCCAGAAACGGGTCCGACGCGGAGCCGGGGGAGCTTCCAGCAGCTTCTCACAGGAGCCACCCCTGCAGCCTTTCCCCTGCTACCATAACCCCACCACACAAACCCAATACAATAATAATGTGCACTAAATTTAATTTTGTAACAGTATCCCTAAAATTATCTTCTGTAATAGGACAGCTTACGTCGTTGTCTTGGATTTCCCTTTGTTTCTGTTCATAACCAGTTTGCACAGTGCTGTTGCTGAAGCTCACTGAAGCCTCGTGCAGTGCCCAGTTTTAGGTTGAAACCAGGCTTGTGTGTGTGTCTTTATTACATCTGTTACTTTTTGTCTCTAAGAGATGTTGTAGAGCACTTCAAAATTAAATCACAACGTGAGTTATGCAATCCATATTAAAGTAAGCATCAGATGTTTCAATAAATATGTATTATAATTAGATCTGGCAGATTATTTGGGAGCTGCTTAGGTGCTTTAATGATAGGGTGGGTTTCTGGGGAAATAGGCAGATATGAAAATGAGACTTACTAAACAAGCCAAGTCGCCAGACAGCATTTCACTCAGCATGGCTGCTAATTCATGGGCTGAGTTATAGTTGACAGTCCAGGATTCTTCAGCTGTTGTAAAGTGATACTCCTCTGCTTGAACATGTGTTTGGATAACATTTCTAGCAATGATTAGCTCTGAAAGTTCACAATTGAAAACAAAACAAAACAAACCTAGTGTAAAATTTGGATGGAAGTCAGCTGATACTAAAAACATGCATACACGGTTTCCAAAGCTAATATCTAGAAGAATTACAGGGTTGTTTTTTTTTTTATTATTATTATTTTTTTAGTCTGGTGGGGATGAGGGGTACAGTTAAAGCATGTACTCCTCAGATCACATCACACCCATGTGAAGAGTGAACCTTCACCAAGGTTCTGTATTATGCTTCAGGACACAGCCTGATGTAAAGACCAAAAGCTTACAAATTCTATAGATTTCTCTGCAGTTTATTACAGCTTTATCAATAGGTGCAAAATGGTCTTTCCCTTATTTAAAACTCTACTGCAGAACAACATTCCCAAGGGGCACAGTGAACCTGTATAGTAGAACCAATGCTAAAAATACACTGGGCATTTGTGCTAGCAATGTCCCTGATTATGATCAAATACTCATGCTGATCACCACAATACACGCCACAAGCTAAGATTCATATGTTTTTGGGTTATTTTCCTTTTTTAGATGTGATAGACAATGATAGTAAAACAGTTACAGAATGGTGATATCCCCAAGCATACCTCTGGAAGTGGCAGTAAGCTTAGCTGTGAGTTTAGCATTCTCTCCCTGCTGTGGTGCTGTTGATGGTGTTGTAATGTAAGGTTGACCATAATACCCTGGGGGAGTTGGATGTATTGTATGCAGTATGCTCGCCTTTGGGAAAAAAGTCACTGTATGAGCATTACAGAGCACCTCTCTCAGTGTATAGTATGGAAGAAAATTCAGTAGAACAAAACATCAGTGATCTATATTGAAGATATAAATAATATTTTATGTATAAAATGATACTAGCTATATATAATATTCATAGAAATTAAAAATATAGCTATATTTTTTCACAAGAATTTAATTCAATATTATTGAGCAATAAGGAAAATCTTACATTTTACTGTATCAGATGTATCAGACTTGGTAACCAGCACAACAGAATTCTACATTCAAACCAGATCTGAATGGTTTGTGGTCAGTATGGTACAAACCCTTACATCAAATACCGTAACTGCAATGAAATATCATTTCTGCCCATGCTGTCTAGTCGGTCTAGTAAGAGACTTTTGAAAGTATGACCATTTAATTATAGACTGTGCATGGTCCCAAGAGGCTGAATTTACATTAAATGGGCAGCCTCAGTTCTGCTGTTCCCCAATTTTTGCATGCTTAGCTTTGCAACGGTTTTTATATTTGTATGGAGAAAGGCTGAGGCACATGTGCACTCACATCTGGTTACATCTGTGAGTGACTTGCCACCAGGTGCACAGCCTGTGTTGTTTACTAGCTGACTATTTATTGTTCTTTGTTATGTTTACACAAAGAATCTGCTTTTCATTTAAATTGTCTAACTTTAGTTGCTCTTTGTGTAATTTCTTGAAATATGTATTTAACAAGCTTTGAATTTCTGTTCCTGGCCTTTAGTTAGTTTAGAGTTGTGATTCATAGAAGTTAAGCGAAACCAATTTATTTGTTGAGTATGGTTACTGAATTATTCATTTCAAATATGTAAATAACTATTTCTATTCATAAATATGTTAAAGAATAAACACTCCTGAGAATGCATTTACTAAATATATGCATAAAGACATATTTTGGTATGTGAGTAGTTTGGAAACCAGCAGGTAGGAGAACTCGCTTTGTGAATGACAACTTAAGTCACATCATGCTCCTTGTGCCTCTTGGCTAAGTGACATTTTCTGTGCAAGAGCATATTGATTGCTGGTGATAATTTATTTCCAATATGAGTATCAAAGTAATAGAATTAAACAGAATTTGTCAACGCCTGCTACTTAAGGAATAGTAACAACATGATGGATCATAAATTGCTCTGAGGGGGAGACAGTTTCAGATCACATGAAATTTTGTGTGGGGACCTGGGATCAGGTAGGCCCAGTTTTATGTTTTTGTTCCTCACAAATCTTTAATTGCTGCAGTACTCTCCCCAAAGAAATCCAAAAGGCTTTTGCCTTGAAAAAGTCAAACATGTAAATAGTAAAAAAAATCATTTTTCAGTAGGACTAAAAGGCTGTCAAACAGCTCTTACCCTGCCTGCTGTGCCCCTACAGGCAAGTCCTTCTTTCCATGTTTGGTTGCGGTTAACTTGGCATCTCCTTGGGTTGCAGCACAGTTGCTAGGTTTGTCCCTTCTGGTTCCTGAGAAGTTTGTTCTGTCTTGGAGGCCTGACAGGCTGTTCCTTTCTCCTCACTGAATTTCTCAGCTGTTTCTGGAACTTGACCACTGTTTTATGCCATTTCTCTCTTGCCTGCTTCACTTGGTGGTCTGCTGTTGAACAGTACTCACTTGGAGCATCTCTCCCCTTGAGTCTGCCCAGCTGATCTGAAAGAGGAGGAGCAATCTCCTTCCTTTCTGGAGGCTGCACCTTGACTTACGTTGTCAAAGGAGGTTAAGGCACAAAACCAAGAATACCTGAAACAGTAGAAGGGGTTGTGTTGGAGTGCTTCTGGAGTTTCTGTTCAAGCAGCTGGAAAGATTTCATGGGGTATTTGATTTGGGGATGCCAAGGCTTGCTCTGAGAACTACAAAAGGTTAAGAGATCCAAGCTTTCTCCAGTTTTTTTCACACTTTCTTTCAATGCCTTCTTGAAATTACTCACTTTTTGAGCAGCTGTATTTTTTGCAAGGCAGTGTAGATCTGATTGTGATAAATCAGTGTAAATCATGGGGAGTCCAAAGAAAGTTACAGTTTCAGCAGTACAGAACCCAAGTAGGCAAAGTCCAACCTTTATGTTTGTGCATACAGGGCAAGATCTGAAGATGATACCAAATGGTTCAGCTCTATTGACTTAGTGAATATCAGACTCTATAAACTCCTAAGTGAAATCAATGGAGCCGTAGTAGGTTATACACAGGGGATTTCACTCAGTGAGTTTAAATACACTCAATAGCCTTTTACTGATGAATGTTTAAACTTCCTGTGTGAGTTTGTTATCAGACTTCTGCCTCATGCATTTTTCTAAAACACTTACTGATATAAATCAAGATGCAGTATGGTTATTGCAGAGACAGTTTTATTTTCTGGTGCATGCTAACTGGTATGTGAATAGTGGACCTGCAGTATTATATTTATGTAGATACCTGCAGTCATTTTATTGATTGAAATCAGATATAGAATAATTAAGTTATATTTTTTTACTTTCAGTATTTCTTATGGTATTGATTGGGAAATAAATAATTGACTTTTGCCCAAAATAGGAAATTGTTATATACTGAAAACTGCAAACCATCCTTCTCCCCTCCTTCACTTTGGTCACTCAGTTTTGTAAACCTTTCCTGTTTTTTAGTTTGCAGTGTTGAATTATATCTTGTTACTTCTGTACTTCAGTGATTACTCATGAAATTTTATTCTTATTCTCTTTTGGCCTGATGAACTTCCTCACTATCATTCACTTTGATTTTCTTCTCTCTCTCTGAAGTGTTTTTGTCAGTTTGAGGTCCAAGGAAGTATAAAAATCCTCTACTCAGTTGCTTCATGATTCTGATGATGTTTTCTTTTAATAGCAGGAATATGGGGGGGAAAGGATCGTCATGACCCCTTAGTCCCTTCTGGATGTTACCATATGCAGAGTTTAGCTAGTGCAACAGCAAAGGAATATCGTACTGTGAAAGAGTTTCAGAAAATTAGTTTCTAGGTGGAGCAAGAAAGGACTCGAGCCTAGGAGTTCAGTTCCTACCTGAGTTTTCCTGACTTGGTTTGGCACAGCAGTAATGGTGTTTGTTGGACAAACCTTTGAGCTTCAGATCCATCAGTAGGACTGCTCACAGGGTAATGAACCTAAGCAATTTAAGCAAATATAGTAGAATATATTCTTATATGATCATTGGCCATTACATTTATTTCAAAAATGTCTTTAGCTTAGAGAGAACAAGGAAGGCATGGTTTACAAAGTATCTCCAAGCAGAATATTTCTTTACAGGTTTGTGTTTGACATTCTTAAGCCTTGACAGCTCCCTTTAGAGTATTTTGTACCAACACTTTGTGAGAGCAACTTGGGGAATTCTGTATGACAGTTTAAAATGGGACATTTGGGGCTAAATGAAATCAGTGTTTCAGTAAATCTGTCTGACACTTTTGACACTGAGGTTGGTAGTAACTGGTAATTATATGATCCCTTTCTGCTTATGAAATAGTAAAAAAGATCTTTCAGTGTTTCTAGAAAAAATATTAGATAATGCATTTATAAATTTAAACTCACTTTATGCAAGATGTGTTTTTCTTTTACATTTTACTCTATTATGTCTATGTTCAAATAGGGAATTGCGTGACTTTCCTGCAAGACGAAAACTTTACTATAACCACTCTAGCAATGTACCCGAAACCACTTTACTAAATTCAGAATATAGCATGTTGCCTGTTCAAAGTTTTTGTGATTTAATATAAGAAACAAACAAACAAGTGTATTACAAGTTCATAATATTATTGATTCCAAAACTTAGGAAACAATTAAGACTATATGTAGACTGGGAATTACTCTGTTATGAAGAAACCTTTTGTTTGAAACTAATAGATTGCTTTCACTGACAGTGGGGTAAGGTAAAGCATGTCATCATCTACATTTTAATTGCAACTAAAAGTTGCATTTAAATTTTTAATTCATGAAAATTCTAACATGGAGAAGGAACTTGTAAAATATCATTTGCAATAGTTAAAATATTTATTTAAAGATGAGGAAGATATGCTCAAAAATAAAGCTGCTTTCATGGTACAAACATATACACATATGCAACTTCATGGACATCTGTCATCCTCTGCTGTTTCACTGAAACCCTCTGAGACACAATGAATTCTGCATAGCAACATCTTACCAGGGAGAAAGGCTGAGAATGTCTGAAGAGAAAATGGGAATGGGCTGTTAACAAAGTCCGAGGGAAATCAGGTTTTGGTTGCTCTGTATGCCGTAAGATGTGACTGATAAGGTAAATACTAAAGCAGATGAAACTACTACTCATTGTGATGAAATCTGTACATCTCTCAGAATTTTTTTAACCTTGTGTCCAGTTGTCAGATTACAAGGAAAACTTGTCTTTTTGTCCAAAAGCCAAAGGCTGACTTGTTCTGAGAATTCCATAAATTTTCTTTAAATTAATAACCAGAATAATAAGAATAAATTAAATTAAGTTAATCCATAAATAATCAGAAAAAAACCCACTACCAACATTGCCCTTCACACGTTTTTGATATTTTGAGTGGAAGAGGTAAATGAATGACCAAAATACTGAGCCTTTAAAGTCATTAGGGTGTTGTCAGTTGAAAAAAAAAAAAAAAAGTGAAAGTATGAATATTTCATATCTCTGGCATTCAACCTGTTTTGCATAGATGGCAGCTAGAAGTTCAAAACAGAACATTATTGCTTCACCACTGTCACCATAGTTTAGCAAGTAAATAATGCATGAACTAAGAAGAGTTGACAAGGCAGACGGTAATGATATAGTGGTTCAAAAGTCTGTCTACTTAAAAAGGACCTAGGAATGATTTACATCAGACTTATTTATTTATTTCATATGACTGTTTACGGAATACTCGTAGGTACAGTGTGTAATTAACCTAAAGCATTAACACCTAAAGGATGTGGAAGGCAAAAAGCTTAGCAAAATTTCTAAAGATTCCTAATATTAGTTTATTTGCAGAAACAGTCGCAAACTTTACGGTTTAAAATTGTGACAAGTATTAATCCACACTCTTTGGGATGTCAGATTCCGGATTTAACTCTAGGAAAACAAAAGTTTCTTAATGTTGTACCCCAAATTACCCAGTCCATTCTAGCTGCAATAATAAAGGTTGCTCTGATTTTCTATGATTCATTCACCTATTACGGAAAGTTAGCTGCCTGTTGAGATGTAGTAATAATATTCTTTAACACTGATTTAAAAAAAAAAAAATATTATTTTTTAAATCCAGGAGGCATTCTGGAAGCATTGCCTAACTAGGCAAAGAACATCCTGGCAGGTGTGTTATGCAAATCAGGGCTAGTAGTCTGTGTTATCAGCATTTTTTGCATAATGTGGTATCTGATTAAAATTCTGACAACAGAAACTAGTAACACTGTGTTTGTACAGCACCAAGCACAATAAACTTGTTTTGGAGTGAGAATGTCCAGTCCTCAAATATAGAAATGAGGATAACGGCTGGTATACAATGGTCATGGAGTAGCTGAGGGTCAGAAACCATAATGACATGATCATGCTCATCCCATTTGTCAAAAGTACTAAGATTATTTTATAACTTAATTAAAAAAAACCCCAAAAACAACAACAAAAAACCCCAACAAACATCCTGTCCCTGCTCATTGCTCACAGTCCACTTAACCCATAAAGGTTAATTTGTTGTGCTAGTGCTTTGTCTCCTGTTGTGTTTATGAGATCACGCTCTGTAGTGACATCTGCATATATTAACTCGCTCAACACATTTTGTCTTATCTGGCAGCTTATTTAATTACTGGTCAGACATCACTTTTTAATATTGCAGCCAAGCAAAAATATATTTGTTCCAGTAACATTTTTAACACAAGCCTGTAATATCTGAGCTTCCCTAGAGAACTCTTCCAGCCAGGGCTCGCCAATAAACCTCAGTCGCTTTGTTGCAGCCTGAGGTATCGACAGATGCTCCGAACTGGATGTGCAATACGCAGTGCCTGCTGTGAACAGAAAATCACTAAGGACTGATGGGACATTCTTTAGGCACAAATAAGCTGTGCTGATTTTCTTCCCATCTCGTAATGGGAGATTGTGATATGATTTTTCCCTCTCAGTAGTGTTTTTTAAACTTTTTATTTTTTTTTCCTTGAGATGTGCAAGTGATTTACCAGGATTACAGTATTAAGCATGTGCAGTGCAAGTAATTCATTACATTGACAGCACTTTCCAGCTAAAGAAGAAAATCACGTCCTTGACCCAAAGAAACAGAAAGTGGCAATAGTGCCAGTGGGAATGTGGCAGGGCCAAACAAGATGTGAGAAACACAACAGAGTGGATTAAAGCATTCCTGGTTATAGTAAATACTGTATGCAGTAGTCAGTGGAATAAATAAGACAGTAGGCTATATCACATGGTTGATGGACATGTGGAATTGTTCTTTATGATTGTAAAGCTTCACTGTTGAATATCCAGGTGACCGGAGGTCCCACATGTGCTACAGGCTCTGTAAATATGGAACAAACATACCTGTCCTTCTCAAAAGAACTGACAGTGTAGGACTGAGTGTTGTACCTTGTCCTGGTTTCAAGACCTGTTTCCTAAGAAGCATGGGATTGTGCTTAAGTGTGTGTTAAGCCCTGTTGACTCCAACTGGAGAGTCAAAACCATACACTTCTGCTGAATAGGGAGGGGTTAAAAAGAAGAGAAAAAAAACCCAAACCCTTCAGTCATGGAGAACTTGGCAAGGGAGCTTCAGACTGCAGAACAAAATTCAGAGGTTATTGGACTGTGTCAGTGTCCCACAGCATCGTTGCATGCCAGCCCTGGGGAGCTGGTACTGCTCAGACTGCTCTGTATTGGAATTCAGAGCACTGCTAAGGCTGAGGAAAATGACTTTTCACCTGCCCTCTCCTCCTCCAATCTACTTTACCAACTTTTAAAATTTATTGTCCAAGTGAGAAATAAACTTCTGTAACTTCTGTTCCATATTATTGAGAAAAGCACACTTACTGTAAAAATTGAAGTCCTCAGGCTGGCCTGGCAGAGGTTGGTCCACCTCAGCTGGATGAGTTAGTATCGTTGCCTGTTTCGAATTACTTGTGGCCATGTTGGCAGACTCTGAAAGTCATCTGCAGCTGCTTTTTGCTGTAATGGGTATATGATGCCATTGTCAAGACATTGATTTATTATTGAGCCTAATGGCTGTTTATAGTGGGGTTTGCAGTTTATTGCCAAAAGTTATGGAATCAATATGGTCCAATAGAAAAAGGAGGTTAGAATTAGGGTCAGATATATATTCAGTTAAAAACTAAGTATGATTCTTCTGAATACTGGGAAGTGTATAATAAATAGAACTGGGTCACTTTCTGTAATATATCTTGATTCTGGTTTGTATGTAGAAGCTTGTAGAAACAGTTATGTTTGAGGCATCATGATGATGATTGATTTTCTGAAATATTTGTAGTATGAATATACATTGTAAAAAGGATTCGGAAGAATAAGATAAATGCCGTGTCCACATAGTACTTGCTCATTCATATAGTTTATTTTCTGTTTCAAATAAATTCTCTGTCAAATTGTGCTGTACTCTTGAAACAATCTCTTCTGACATCCAAATCAGAGCCTTATAAATACCGTTAAATGAATAAACAATTCAAGAATAAGAATAGATCGTGATAAAGCAATTAATTGACAGGGTTAAAGCGCAAATAATAATCTTAGTGCAGAATGGTGCTATTTCTCCTATGGAGTGTTTGTGAAGATTTAGGAAGGGGAAATGTATATTCTGTATGCATTTCGACATCAACTAATTTACATCATTTGAGAGTGCCATGAATGAAAAGGTTTGTGAATACAGCAGTATACACAGGTGTCAAGAGGCTTTCCTGGTTTGCTTTGCGTCAAGACCTTTCTATCTTTAAAGCAGCTCACTGTGCTACCAAGGCTCATTTAGGGGATTTACCAATGGAAAGGCTGAACAGGAACAGCATGCTTTTGCATCTGACAGGCTGGTGACTGGGTTACAAGAGCTCTGGCTGATGCACTGGCATTTCTATTTTGCGTGTTATAGCTGTGGATCAAGTGAGGGACAGAGAAACACAGTTAATTAGGGCTCTGACTAGCAGCTTCAGCAGGGCCACTGCCTGTTAGAGGTACATGAAGATGAAACAAAGCAACAAAATAAAATACCAAGCTTTTCGGGATAAGGGAACAGTCTGGCAGAAGTAAGATTGCATGGACAAGGTGTGCAACTCTTAAGGGAAAGGAGGGTGGTGTTTCCACCATACCCTATATTGAGTTGTTCATCAAGGAAAGGAATATTCCTTTGCTGTGATGAATTGGGTCATTTGTCCTGATGTGGGAATTGTAGTGGAGATCTTTGAGTGCCAGGCTAAGAGTGTCTGAACCATAATATAGCAGTTGTCGATCTTGAGTAAGGCCAGTGGTTGTTCTTTGTAGGATCCTGGCTCTGAGAGTGACTGGTAACAGCTTTGTCGGAGGAAAGCTCATAGGATATTCAGATGGTAATAGAATGTGACAGGTCTCTTTAAAAGCAGATATTTCTGCAGTGTAATATCTTTCTTTGGCAGTTATTTCTTATTGTGGCTGATGTTTCAACAGAAGAAGGACTTTGAATCCACAGAGAGAGTAAATCTGCAGGAATGGTTTTGCTCATGCCTTCAAGTGCCATGGCATGGCATTGAGAGGCCACCGTATCACTTCAGCCTGTAACTGCCATCCAGAAATGAGGATCTGGCTCGTCCGAGTGATGCATTGGGGTCTGTGCATGCAGATGATGGCTGCTCACTGGTTGAAGAACCACAGAATGGGGTGTCCTGTGTGTCTGTGAGAGCTGTCACATTAAAAGGAGAAATTTCTTCAATCAGTCTCCTTTTAAAGTGTCAAATCCTTTAACATATTAATAGTTAAGCACCAATTAGAGGCAATAGTTCAATGTGCTG
>VZTO01007782.1:0-18522 GCA_013400615.1 Syrrhaptes paradoxus
GGGGAGCGGCAATACCCATGAACCAGCCAGGGGATAGCTTACCCAAAGCTGTGAGAGGGAATCTAGAGAAGATTCCAATAAAAGACACTTTCCTTTAGATCTCTTTGCATTGTATGAGGTATGGGATACACTGGAAATAACCTCATGGGTCCTCTTAGGTTCCAATTTGTTCGATGACAACCCTGTAAGGCAATCAGAACTGGCTTGGGGGAAAAAAAAATAACTGCCAGAAAGAGGAAAGAATGCTCTTAAAAAAAAAAAAAAAATCCATATTTTCAGTCCTCATACAAGCCAATTAAGCCAGTGAGCTAGCTTGCAAGAACGAGTGAAAATGCTCAGCCACGCAAGAAAGGAGATACAGAAAATATCTGATTAAATGCAAATTGCTTCCTCCCAGCCTTTGGAGTCAGCATGGAAATGTGTTTTCAGTGTGTTCAACTGAGGAAGGGCTGAAGCAGCTCTGTGAACCCGCACAGGTCAAACAGGAATGGGTTTTAGCCTATTTCACTGCTTCTGGCCATGACGTGGAAGAATATAAAGCAATTGGGAAAGCTCACAGAAACAGTGACTAACAACTAACGTGGGTAACTCCAGCTTCTAGCTTTCCCTGGACAAACAGGTTTCTTCTGTCAGCAATCTTAATGCAAAACGCAAAATAAAGTAATAAAATAAATTACTTAAAGAATTCAGATCACAAAAGGAAAGACACACTCCTACACAGAACTGGGAGCCAAACGGAATCCATGGAAGCAGTGCTCGGATTCAGGTTAGGGAGACAGCACTGTCCTCTTTACGCAGCCACCCCACAGCACTGGGACCATCGCCCGTAGTTCTGCCCTCCCCAGCTCAAATAAAAATAGCATCAGGCAGCTGGAAGGGGTTCAGCAATGAACCTCGTGTCTGTTTGGTTAAAAACTCCTCCCTGACTTACTCTGAGGATCTCATATTGCAGAGCAAATATAAGTCTTCACTTCAATTCTTCGTAAAAATAAGATTTTTAATACTAAGAGGCTCCTTAGGACAGAAGGCAAGAACATGAGACCAGTCGAGGAGAAACTAAACACCTGAATTATCACCTAAAGTAAAGCATAAATTGTTAATAGCAAGGATGAAAAAGGAGTGGGAACATCCTAGACTCATGAAAATCCCTGTTGGATGACTTAAAAAGATCTGCTCGACACCAGCAGAGCACACGCTTGATACTGGAATTATCCAGTGAATTTTTTTTTTGCAGAATGTCAAATGGTCCCTTCTTAGAAACCTGAGAATACAGGAATCCAGGCAGGCCACCCCTCGAAGCTCAACCACAAAAAGGAACAACATTTGGAAAGAGAAGCTGGGAGAGAAGGAAAAGAGTCGCACTGTTCCTCTATTCATTTGACTTCTCCAAGGTTTGGCTGCTTTCTGCCCCCAAACCCAACTGCTCAGTCCCAGTTTGCACCAGCACTACAGCCTCACGCTGTCAACTGGATTGAGAAACGGGCTTAGCGAAAATGAATGAACCGAAAAAGAAAGGTTCCTGTCCCAGTTTCCAGCACATCAGCTTTCCTTATTCATTTTGTGTGGCCTCATGAACGATGCAAACACGGAGGAGAGGGCAGGGGAAGGGCTGCACGGCCGCTTCGGGCAGCTGAACCCAACTCTGCTGAGTCAACGTGACTGTGCAGCTACAGACGTGGGCAACGAGGAAATAAAAGGAGGAATAAAGGGGGAAGAGCTAAGGGGATAAAACTGCACTGCTACCAGCGTTCATCAAAGTCCCGAGCAGCCCTTAAGACGCACCACAGTAAAAGAAGTGAAGGAATGCGACGGGAAAACAAAGCAACAGTGCACAGCGGAAAGTGTTAACGCGTCAGGCGACCTCGAGGACGTTCATTCCGACGCTTTAATGATTAACTGGTGTTTATGAATTGTTTCAAGATAAAATGAGCTAGTAATAAAAAGATCCATAAAGTGCGTCAGTCAGGATATTGTTTTTAAACTCAGGTGGAACTGGGAAGTTACCTAATAAACCAAGGAGGTCACAGCAGGGCTGCAGGGCAAGCTGCTCGCTCACGTTGGATGGAGACTAAACCCTTTAGGTACGACCCACACGGGGAAAATACAGACCGCTCGCTTTAGCGGCTAGGGAAATTATTTATAAAGCAGGGTGATAACATTCCTGCCTTAATATTACATAAATAATACCAGATTTTACTCCCCAAAGGTCCATTGCACACTGGAGTGCCTCTTCCTATGATCTGAGGACTGCAGGAAACACAGACTGGAGTAGGGGATCATCTATCAGCTCATAGTAGAAAAGTATTTTTAGCTTCACTGTAAAAAGATAGGTACTACAAGGAGGAAAAAAAACCCCACAGCACTGGGAAATCAGAAATGAAGAAGGGTCTCTGCTGCTGCAGACCCCCCCCCCATTTAATTTCTGCACACAGCCAGTAGCCTGGCACCATTAGCACACCTGTAGGAAAGCAAAAGCATTTCAAAGCAAGAAGGGAATCAGCCAGTTCAAAGCCTGATTCTATTTTCTCCTTGTGTTTGTATTTATTTACTCGATTAAATGCTGCTTTTTTCTAAGAAAAAGAGCAAGCAGCGTGAGTTCTGCAGCTCAAGTGAGGGGGTTCCTTAAAGCCTCTGAACGGGGATATTTTCAGCAATCGCTCGAGCCACACTTCCCCTAACCTGACAGTTTTTTTGCCTGGTGTTTCCTGACAAATGGAGTCACGTCAGCATTGCCCAAACAGTTTATGTTGCTCAGGATGATGCAGAGCCACGGTGCACAGCATGTGGCAGATCCCGAATAAATGAAGAAGATGAAACGAACTATTTCCCTCAAGGTGCGTCGACACTACAATAGGTGGACGTAAGGTCGTTGGAACAGTTCCTCAAGGGACACAAAGCACTCTAGTTCCGAAGATCACTTCTTCAAATAAACCAGGGACTTTTTCATCTTCTAGAAAATAAACAGAAGACTCTGAATCAAGTTTTTAAGAGCATCAGGAACATCCAGGCAAAGAACAAAGATCAGACACTGAAGACAAAGTAACAAAGAGCCCAGACTCAATAGCTGAATAAACTAAAAATGCCAGGACAGAACAAGGGTGAGAAAAACACTGAAAAACGACCCTGAAAGATACTAATTCTGCAGCAAACCAATGTCAGGAAAGAATAACAAACAGCAGCTCTGCAGAACTGAAAACGGCAAGCAGGGACAAGGTCAAGCAAAGTCAACATTGCACCAGCTCCCTTTGTGAACTGCAAGTGAGAATATCCAAGTTTTTTAATTCAGATAAAGTCAGGGAAGCATAAAAGTTGAGTTTTTAAATGCACATCTCATGCCTTGCCCCCGTCTGCTTGTGAAAAGGCAGCAGAACACCTACAAAGCTTCAAAAGGCATTCTCCAATTTTTGCAGCGAGACTGCAACGGATTTTACTGCAGACCCCGCAACACTTCCTCCACTGATCTGTCCTTCCTCGTCAGGCCAAACTTCAGCACAAACACTTGCTAGTTTTCAAATTTATGGTTTAGGAGATTATCAGGAACATTTTAATGTTTTCTTTCCTAGAAAAGACTGAGTATCCTCCAGACTCATTTCTCTTAAACACCTTCATTTGCGATTCCTCTATCTGCAGCATACATTGTGCTAAGCTATTAAAATCAACAAAACCAAACTTCATTAACAATTCAAGATTTTTTTTTTCCTCTCCTGGATGAATAAAAAGCCTCACTGCCCGGCAACTACAAGGCTTATCTGTGTTGCAAGAATTGCAAGCTATTGACTTCACATCTTCCAGCTCATGGAATATTTTCAGGACACTTATACTTTCTCATCACAAATGTTTGTCACACGATACAGCTATCAGATGAAAAGTGTGAATAGGTATTTCCTGTAGCTTAACCATCTCAGAGATGGTGCAAAACTGAAATAAAAATCTACACCACCTGACTTCAAACTGCGTAAAATAAGCGAGATGTTTTGTGTGTTCTGGGTGGGGGACGTCGAAGCAGCAGCAAAATCCTCACTTATGAGTAAAACCTGAAAATAAAGATGGCAAAAGGCATCTAAAACTACATCAGCAAGATTTTAAAAGGATTATTGAGTCTATTCTGTAGTGCAGTATGCCTAAAAACTGGTTAAAATCAGCGTGCATGATGGGACTTGTCCCAAGCAAACACTCGGCATTCTGTTACCAGAGCAAAAGTGACAAAATTCTCTGCCTGGCTCCCCCCCTACCCATCACCGATTTTAGTTGGGAAACAAATTTCTGCTTGAGTGGCAAAGGCACCCACTCCAAGGGTGGAGACCATAGGTGGGGTCCGCAGGCTGACATCTCCATCAGCTCCAGGGAACCTGTGCAGAGAACCAGAAATCCCCCTTCTCCCCCCCACTAGATGGCAATTTGTCCTCTTTCCTAAGAGGACAATCCAGATCCGTTCCAGAACTTTAAACAATCCAGATCCGTTCCAGAACTGGTGTTGCTTCCTCTCCTAGAACTATCACACCCATGGGTGACTTCAGGAGTCTCCAAATGTTCTGGTTCTAAGCAATTTATTTTTTTTTTTCCTCGCCCTAAGTGACTTCTTGGGCAGAGCCATAAAGCTGTTATCACATGAGGCTCAAATCTTGATGAAGCTTTTCCTTCCTTCAAGTTCCTGCTTGCCATGGTACCATTTCCTGACGCTAAAGATTTCCAGCCTTTCGTAGACTGTCAACAAAGTATTTAAAAATTATGTCACCTGCCTACCTTCAGAGCACACCCAACTGGCACTCGGCTTAAACCATCAGATGCAGGCAGTGGATGCGCCATCCACCGGGCTTTACGGGATCGCTGATATTCTTGGATCTAACGTAGAGCTGAGAATTAAAGACTCTTTCTAATAGACAGACACACGAAAGCAGAGACTCTGCTGAACCATTACGTGAAAAAGCAGCAAAATTAACATCAATGCGGGTTTAACGAAGGGTATGTGAACAAACCACCAAAAAAAACCCCAAACCAGTTTTACTTGAAGTCTGACGCAGTTTATCAAAGAGCTGTTCTTACAAGCTCAAGGATTTCAAGAGAAACTCCTGGCTAAGAATCCAGCAGCTGTGAGAAATTTCAAGGAACCCAACTCACTCCCTTTTCGTGATCCCATTTTACTGGTGGTGGGGAACCCCAGCTACAGCCACTGCATTAAAAAAAGCTGAAAAAAAAGGAAGAGAAAGTCCTTTCTTCAGAGTAGGAAACCAGAGTGGAGAAGGATATATTTAGCACAGACAGAAGGAAAAGCATTTTGAAAATGAAGACAACCAGGAAATGAAGTTATTCATGATGGAGCTACAGGCGTAGTGAAGCGACCAGGCTACAGGAATGAAGCAGCACGGTTCAAACCCGGCGTTTTCAACCAGTAACCGGTGACTTCTGAAGCTATCGCATGGCAGACGGTTCCCTGAACTAGCCAAGCTGTTCTTTTTTTCTGGTGGGAAGGTATTTATCCAGCAACAATAAAGAAGTTTCTAGAACTTTAAAAAGTAGTTCCAACAAAATTATTCTACCCCTGCACTCACAGAGCTGCTTCCACAATCTTTTCGGTGAAGCCAGACTGTGACAAAATAAAAAAAGAAATGTTGAAAGCCATTTTTTTTTTCAGTTCAACGGGCAGGTTTTTGCTTTTTTTTTCCCCAAGTAAAAGGTGATGCTTTCAAAAAAACTGATTTCCACTTAAATCGAATTTTTCCTGCTCATTCATCCTTTGCAAATGGTTTTTCCCCTGTATTAAAGCACTTGTGAAATACCCTGGGAAACCTGCTTTTCAGATACCAGCTACATGTGCATGACAAAGGTGCTGCCTCTGCTCAGTCCATGCGCTGCTCGCCAGGTAGCGTTCACGTTCGCTTTACCGTGTAGTTCCAGAACCAGGGCCCCAGAGCTCCCGTGAGAAGCTGGATTGCTATTGTACAGAGCACAGACTCCGTAACATCAAATCTACGTGTGAGGGAAAGAAACATTTCAAAACATTTTCCTGAGCACTTGGGTTAAGTGGAACCATTAAATCTTCATGTCATAAAGAATAAAATCCAGAACACTACTGTGCAGCATTGAGATAATTTAAAGGGTAGGTCGGAGGAAGGAAATTAATAACCATTAAAAAAGAGAGTATTAATGAATTAACAAAAATATTGTAACCCACGCTGTATTTTATACAGAACTCCATCCAGAGCTTCTACAGTTCACAGTCCCACCCCAACAAACACAGCATCGGTGTGTGCACGAGGAAACAAAATGAAATTCCTTGCTCCAAGTCACAGCAATTAAAATTTATAATCAAACGTAACTCAGGAGCTCTCATCTCCCTACCCCACGCTCATGTCTCCAAATGACACCGAATATGTGAATTTTTCACCTAAAGACACTACTGCATATTGTCCGTTGAGCAGAAGCGCAGAGTGGGTCTTCAGTTTGCCACCCCTCAGGGGAGGGGAGGAATTCCAGCTCCCTGGCTTCTTGGCAAAATATTCTAAAAAGTCACCTCCTGGACCCCTCCTGGGTGGTAACTGAACCGCGCTCTGGATACATTTATTTTTCACCCCTGACAGAAAGAGATGAAAAATTATGCTGTAACCAACAGAGCCACAACTACTACATGTACTCCTTGTGGTCAAGTGGAGATTTGTAGCATTTTATAACTGAAATACTTTAAAATGTGATCAAACTAAAATGACACTAAAAAAATGACATAAAAAAAATATATTTCAGCACTAACAGATTCAGCCGTAACAGAGACCTTGTTCATTGCAGTGCTTACCAAGGCTCACTTGGAACAGAAGCGTGCAAACTGCCACCCGGTAACATGCCAATTGATTAATAATAAAATAATCCAGTTATCAAAGAACCAAAGTTTGTTGTGATCGCGCTGCCAGAGCTTAAGAAGGGCAGTGAGAATGTGCAGCCCCATGCCTGGTGAGGCATCAGTCTGATGAGCAGTTTAATTAGCACAGCACGTAATCCAGTAGAACGTTAAAAGAGGAAACATTTGGTATTTTAGGGAATACAGGAAGAAAAAGTCACGTATATAAACAACACAGCTCTGGGACTTTTGGACAGCTGCAGTTTTTCCCTTTTTCCCTATGTTGCTCTAAGAGGCTTTTGCAATTCAGACATGGATTCATTTTTTAAACATGACCCAGGAAAGCTTAAGAGGGACCATCAACCTCAGCATGTGCTTAACTCCGCTCAGATGCTGGCAGGGACAAGGCTTATTTCGCATCGCTGTCTGCTCTGCTGGGTTCCCTCGGCAAGCTGCCGAGTCTTGAGCCAATTAACATGCAATTAATTAGCCATGCACCCAGAATATACTCCTGTCAGTGCTAATTTATCGATCATATTCCATGGAGAATTCTTAAAAGGTCCGGTTTGATTGAACAAGCCATTAGACTGGACAAGGGCCACCAGCGAATTGAGTCTGAGAGTTCAGAGACAGCTGCGGTCAATTCTCTCCTTGTCCAGAACAGTGAACCGAAAGGATTTAATTCAAATTTGGGAAATTTCCTGAGAAAGTGAACCAACCAAGAACAACAGGAAACAGACACTTACACTGGAGACTGCTCTGAAATCGAGTCAATATTCTGTGAGACTAAGGGGAGCGTTTACGAACCATCCTCCTCCTCCCAGCATACAGAATTCCTTGCACCAACCCCATAAAGCGATGAAACAAGAAAAATCCTCTTGCCTCAGCAGAAAACAGAAGTTATGAGGCTGAGAAACTCAGGGGGATACGTCTACTAGTTAATACTCTGCGCAGCAGCACTCCGCTCTGAGAAATGATGATTCTTCCATCTGCCTTGTCCGTATCTACCAAGCGTGCAAGCGGGATTACTCAGACTGGGCAACGAACTACGAATCCGAGCCCGAGACAAAGGCTTGTTTTCTTAAGGGAACCACTGTAGCAAGAAAAGAATGTTCACCATCAGAACACAAGAGAAAAAAGGCTAAAAGTCACGTGCGAGAACTCCGAATGCTGGGTTTTAATGGTTATTATGGAGTTTGTCTTAACTCATTCCCAGCCAGCATTGTACCAGGGCGTAATGAAATACAAACAGAATGAATAAAGCAAATCACACGGGGAAAGGAAAGGGAAAGCAAATTAAAACTATTCCCAGCTACAGGAAATTCACCTTGAATTGAGGTAAAACAACATTAAAAATGAGCCATAAGCTGTTATCCTTTCTTTGTCGTCATACTCTCCAGATATGTAATTTTTTTCCTTTTGCTGCTCATTCACACAGATTAAAAGTTGTACAGGTCAGACAACGAGGTGAAGCACATGGCTGTGATGTTGAAGCTGATGATTTCACTGAGCAGGAAGAACATCTTTCAGTGAGATGGGGAGAAAAAACAGCTGCAGCAGCTCTGCGCACGATTGCTTGCTCCCTGCTTTCAAACACTTTATGGACTTGTGAGAGGGAGATGGAGAGGAGGAGGAGGATCCTGAAGTGGAAAAAGCCCCTCACCATTAACACCAGCCTCAGCAGTGCCGGAGCAAGGCACTTACACGTATTTATGACACACACCAAGCACTAGAGATGCTGATGGGGGCAATGAGTGACTTAAATACGCAGGAGGCAGCAGGTTGCAAGCAGTAGACTTAACACCTACCACAAACAATACTTCAACATACACTTTGTGTAAACGTAGAGAAACTAATTCCCCCAAGAGAGGCTCTGCTGAGCTTCAAACTCTCCTCTGCAAATAACCAAGGTGTTAAAGTTCTTGAAGAAGCGTTGAAAAACTCAGAAAATTGAAAGTTTTAAGCTCTATAATCATGGAGATTACTGCCTTATTTCCTACCATAACCCTGAGATCCTGAAGCTGCTCCCAAGAGTAAGAACTCCACGTGCTAAACTCTGACTTGGAAGGTTTCCATCTCTGTATTTTGATATTTGGTGCGAAGCGTCTAACCCAAGACAACACACTAACTCCTCTTCCACTAACTGCTGAAGAGGAAGGCTTCATTTTGGCCGCTTCCTGAAATTCGGCCTCATTTACTCACCTCTCCGTTACACCACAGTGGTACTACGGGCAAGAAGGCTGAGGAGGTTAACCAAGGTAACCTCCTTCCCTTCCCAAACTAACCCACTACCAAGTGTTCTCCTGCTCGTGTACAACTGCTACAGTGTCACTGAAGAAGAATGTTCCCCAGGTTCCTCCATAACGGCTGTTTTGTTTGCCTGAATTCTTTCCCTTTCTCTAGGGACTATTAGCCAAAGAGGGAAGCAACAACTCTTCAGTTCCACGAAAGCTGGTAAGAACTGATCCCTCCTCTCACGGTTTACCGACAGGCCTTTATGAAGCATCCTTAGAAACTAATTTCCACCTCATCATGTGTGTGTTTACACAATATATACACACACACATCCTCGTTATTTCTACTATCACCAATTTTCCATATTTCACTTAAGAAAGGTTGGGATAAATCAGATCATGCCTGAACTCGTGGAAGATATCCTGGAGACTGCGGTGAAGAACCACCCTCACGTCTCTGCGTGGACCCTTGCTGAGTGCCCACTGGGTTTTTAAAATGATTTAGCACTTGCCCACAGTCCAGCACGGCCAAGCGCACGAGGTCTCCACCTGTGCAGCGCCGTGCCTTGCGTCTCTTCCAACACCACCCAACCTGCAACGCAGAACCTGGCTCGGATCCGACAGAGACGGATGGCTCTGCCTTCACTTCCAACTGCCCTGGATTTGAGACAGCTCCTGCAGAGTCAGGCTGGCTGCACAGCGACCTTGTGAGGTTAGATACAGCACAAACCGCACACAAACACCCCTCCTCGCGTCCTTCCAGCACAGAGAGCAGGTGCAGCACTGAATCCCAGTGGAATAAGGTTGGATCTGGAAGAATCAGAGCCACTAACCACAACCAGGCTCCAGCTAACAGCAGCAAATTCCCTTCGGGGTTTGTGCACCACGTTCCCTCACAATTCCAGTTTCTGCACCAGGTTCCTAACACACCAGATCTGCTTCCACGTGGACACGTGGAAGCCACTGGGGTTTGCCAGTTGGATTTCTGTGATGTGCAGAAGAAAAAATGCACTTTCTCCAAACCAGAGATGCCCCAGTTAGGGCACAGCTACACCCATACAAGACTGAGCCTGAAACAAAGCTCAGCAACCGCAGCACAGCAACTCCACACTCCCGATAAACCAGTTACTGCGCTGAAAAACAGGACAGGAGAACAGAGCATCTGGACTGCTTCAGTATTTAGGGGTTTCCTGCAATTCACAATCACCTTTTTGTTTCTTCAAATGTACAGTGTATTCGTGCTCTTTCACGAGCCCATGCCCAGGTCAGGTGTTTGTTCTGAAACAAAATTTTTGCACAACTCTGACCGTGCTGCTCCCCTGCTGCCCTTCCACTGTTGATTTTTCTTAACCGTGACTTCTACTGCAGCCAGCCCAACTTGCTTTCAGACACTTCCTGCTTCCTCAGGGGGGAATTTTTAAGCAATACTGACCTCTAGCTATTTTTTTGAGCTATTTAACCAAAGCGAGTTGCTTTTTGAAAAGTCCGCATCATCTGCCAAGATCTAATCAAATTAAAGATGGAAACAGATCCCAGGACCTTACAACCCCAACAGATTATTCTCCAAGGCTGGAGTGGTGCAGGGCAGCTCCCCGCAGTTGTCAATGGGGACAAAGAACCAGCAGAGTTGATATATTCAGGAATTGGGCACAATTAAACCGATAGTTTTCCTGCTCCACCCGCAGTGCTCCATAGGAATTCAGCAGAAACGATCCCGTTTCCTCCTCCCTCCGGGTGAGGCCGACACAAAGCGCTCTCTGCACAGCTTCGGGGATTGTCAAGGCTGGTACAGCAACAGCGATACGCATCAGGCACTCTGTTCCACAAGCGCACACTTCGTTTAACACGCTAATTTATCTTATTTTTTGTTAAGCCAGGGGACATTTCCAGCCAGCCAAGCTGATCATCCATTTAAGTGTTTAAGTTTGAGCTGTAAGGAGCAAGACATTAATCTCACCCTTCAGCAGCCCGCTGCTCTTCTCTGAGCCGTTTCCAATTTGCTTATCGAGTTGATCTCTAATGAAATACAATTTCTCAGACATCATCTCATCACAGAAATACAGCAAGTAATAAACAACTGTGTGCTCTTTCCTGCTGCTTTGGAATGGAAGGCAAGTTAGAAATGCTGACAGGTTTCCAGAAACATCACAACTTTTCACAGCTTTCTCAGGGTGTTTCTGACGTGGTTACTACACAGACAGGAAAAAGCCACCGTGCGCTAAGACCTTTTTGGCTCCTTTCAACAGCTGCCTCCGATTCCATTTATTCAGGAGTAAGAACACCTAAGCCTGTGCACTCCAGTGGATCTGAAAGGGTAGATAAAATATCGACTATTTTTCAGTTTTATGACTGGTGAAATGAAAGCTTTAGAAAAAACCTCGTATCAAATGGTAAGAATCAATTAACCGGATAAATAATCTCAGAGTTTTTGCCACGGCAATGAACATCAGCTTATGGCAGGCTATTAACCTTCCGACACGAGAATGAAGAATGAAGAAACAAATGTGTTGACTACACAGCGCAGTCCGTTATCTAAAATACACATTTGTGTGCTTATTGCTCTCCCTAAATTAGCTGCCTATTGATGGATCGAATTCTCCTAAGGCCACGCAGAGCCGTAGTATCTGCTACAACACGCTGCCTCCAGAACACAAAGACTCCTCACGAAAGCAAAAAGCAAAAGCTGCAGCAAATACCAGGAGTAACGTACGCGTTTGTGTCCGGACCACAAAGACAAACTGGGTGGTTTTGATACATGCCTCTGTAAAGTCAAGCACATGCCAAGGTTGATTTTCTGGGGTTCTTTGATAACAGGAAAACTTTAATTATCAGGGCACTGTAAAGTTCAAAGGGAGCGAAAGGCATTCAGTATTGAGACTTTTGGTACAGCATGAAAGCACGCAGCTTAAAACAGTCCAAGATTTGAGCCAGATGCCTCACTTCAAAACCTGAAGCACCAGAGAATTGACTGAAACTATTCTATCTGCTTTGGTGGAGTCAGGATTTGAACATGTGTCTAGATTTTTTTTTTCCCTCCGACAGACATTGAAAACTGCTCTGTCATCTGACATTTTTGAGCAGAAACACAGAATTTTCTCAAGAGAATCTGTATTAGTATTCTGTCAGCAAGAGCTGTTACAGAGAAATGGTCCATCAGGGACCTGGGTATCTATAAATAAATAACAAACTGTAAACAAACGGTGCATGTTGTGGCATCGTTTCAAAATCCCACACAAACTACAGACACATTTCAGACATTTCCAGGTGCAAAATCATTCTGCAATATATTTACTTGAAATATATTTGTTAGATTGCCAGGTCTATGAATGGAAAGATGGAACAAACGTACATTTCCACATTAAGGGTGGCGAATCCCACAGCTCACCGAGTCCTTGTGTTCTCCTTCCCCACCTGCCCCCACCCAGCAGCAAACAGGATTTTGGCTGTTGACTTTCTTGCAATTTTGATCCCAAAATTGCAATTTAGGTAGTTAACTGAACACTAAAGCCAGGCTGCCACCATCTGACAAACGCATTCTGTTCTTGGGGACGAAACACCACGTACTTTCCCTTATTTATTTAGGTTTAAATCACATCAGAAGCTCCTAATTAATGAATATGACAAAGGAATATTTTACCACTCCTAAAACAAGCTAAATAACTTTGTGTTAATTGTGGGTCCAACAGGCAACAGCTGCCACAAGCTCTAAGTGTGTAGATATGAACATAAACAATTTCCTGCTGCTCTGAGGATCAAAACTGCGATCACATACAGTGCAACTAAACAGGAAAGCAGCCTAACTTTCAGTTTTATTTTCAGCCAAGGTACTTACATGCCAAAGCGTAACGTTCCAGAGACGTACGTCTGCCAATGCGCGCAGTAAAACATGAACGTTCCAGCAAAACAACAAAAGAACATCCAGTCAGGGTTGGTTCCCAGCTGCACAGCAATACAAGTTCCCAAAACCACAAAGACTGCAGAAGAAAATCAGTCACATAGTAAAAAAAGATCAAGTGTGGATGCATGTAAAGATCCTTCCCAGAAACAAATCTAACAACCAGAGGAGAGACAGGGTGAAGGTATCCCGATGGGTTTTATTTCATAGAGAGAAGAGATTAACACTTTCATTTAAAAACAGTACAGACTGTAAAATGTGTATTTAAATTCGTATCAGTTATCAGAAGACCTCAATATTGAGAGTTTCTTAATCTCCTACACTTTTATTGAACTTAACGGGATTAGACATCGAGGACTTGAGTGATTTATGCAATCACAGCCTGCAGCCAGAGTTTTGGGGTTTTCTCATCTATCCAAGATTTGCTGGACATGGTTTTTTCCCTATTTTCTGAGTTTTTATTATGGCACAAAGAAAATCCAAGGTCAGACACTCAAGATTCATGCTCCCCTCTCCTTTAAACACACAACTTTGACTAAAACATTCAGAAAAATTCAAAGCTGAAGAGGTTGAGAATTTAAGTCATCAAAAGAACTCGATCATTCTTTTGCAGCGGGGTCAAACCTCAGGCTGGCTCAATGAACTCTGCCAACCTGGGAACTGATCTTGCTGATTCTAACCTTAGACTTTTACAGTCCTGTTGTTTAGGCTTCATACCTGGCTTGCCATCGCTCTATATAGANATTCAGTTGCCCAAGAGTACTGCCTATGGAAGGCTGACTGAAAAGCTACACACTCAGCAGTATCAGTTGTCCTCTTTTTCAGTAAAGAAGCATTTTTCTGTATTTCCAGCTGAAATAGAGTCATTTAATCCCCATACTTCAATAAAAAATGGCAATACCTGTGGAAAGTGAATCACAGCCATGATCAAAAAGTTCTCCTAACGGAGTACTGCTATTTGTCCTTCTGGCTTGTTTTCCATCTATAGCATCCAGAGACTGGTAGATGAAAAGGCCACAGGCACAAGCAATGTATGCCCAGGGAGGTGCCTACGAAAGAAAGACAAGATTTTTTTAAACCTTAAAATAAAAGCCTGAAGCTGAGCTATCTTACACTCACACTGCAGCTCTTCATTTGCACACACATCCTCATGAGACGCACGGACCTCCCTGTAGCTGGTCCTTGCAGGGACAAGCAGAGGGGGTTATAACGGGTGAAATGTAAATAAAACTGTGACAATGATGACTATCTTAGAGTCATCGGTACGGCACATTTTCTAAAGCAGCGAGGTGCACCGCACATCTGAAAAAAAAGTTTAGCTCTGCATCTGCAAAGCGGGGCACAATCAAGCTCTTTTCTCATTTCTTTCTCCCGTAGATGTATGTGTGAGTTGTCCGAGGGATTTAGAAACTGGAAAACTTTCTCAGTCCCCAAAACGTGCAACGGTGTCACCAACACTGAGCTCATCCTCACAAGACCTCGGTGAGGTGTCACGTACCAAACCACTGCCAAGGACAGGGTGCTGCCAGGCTGCGGTGGCATTTGAGAACTGTGTCATCGCAAAGGGCTCAAGCTTCCAGAGCTCAGGTTTAGCTTCTCCATTTTCTGAGCTCTGCAAAGCCTCAGTGCTCTGCAGCACAGAACCTCCACCGTCAATTTGTTCTAGCAGCGAGTAACAGCAGCTTTTCCAAATCTACGTTACGAACCTTTAATATTCCCAGCCCGTACAGCAATTTATTTCTACAGAAATACAAATTATACCAAGCCCCTGCTAGAGCAGTGACTACAATTCAAGCTTTTTTCCGTATTTGAAGCACAAACCATTCCTACCACAAAAGCCAGAGGGTTGCCACCAGTCTGTCCCAGTTTACATTATCCATAAAACAGCTATTATTGGATATTTTGCAATCTTCTCATCTGACACACTTCAAACTGAGCATTTACAAGCAGCTCTACAGACCACACCACTACAGTCCAAAGACAGCTAAGTGCTTTAATCAAGCTGCCTTGCCTCTCACAAAGCTCTCGTCCAGCTTCTTTTCATCTACACAGCCGTGACTCATTTGGAGCACATCAACTTAAATTTATTCTTTCTACAGCTTGCATCCTTCCTGCTACTGCATTTTACCAAACCAGTTCGTTCTGCCTCAAAAGCTGGCACCGTGCTCTGCTCTGAGCAACGCGTCTCTACAAAGCAGCACAAGAAAAGAGTGAAAGGGAAAACCCAAAAGCAGAGGGCCACATACAGACAAGGGTTTGATGTTACAGAATTCCACCCCATGTTGAGATTTCTATTTCTTATGCATTGATTTTATACGCAAGGTTTAAATTATCTTGCTGTGCCATGCAATAATTCCTCCACAAACTTAAAAAAAAGAAAAAAATATCAGAGTCCTGGCTCTTCTTTCTCAAACACTACTTTCATGTCAGTGTTTCCACTGAGATATGTCATAAAACGTCACAGCTCCCTCTCTTACCTAAGTTTCTTTGGTTGGTTTTTTTTGGTTTGGTTGGGTTTTTTTCTTAAAAACAAAAATTCAGGTACCAATCCACTTTGCTCACTGGGACCCTCCCAGCTAAGCAAGCAGTAGAACTGTTTGTATTTCACCTTCTTCTTGGCTACACCTTTCATCAACAGGAAGAGACAAGTCACTTTTGAAACAAAGCAGAACTAGGGCTGAGCTACAAGGAAGAGACAATCTACATCTGAAAGCAATAACGTTTTTTTTTTTAAAAAAAAATCTGTTTCTGGAATTTCAAAGCCCTATTTTCTTCCCAAACAGCTTCTCAACACTAAAAAGCACAAATTTACAGCTCCACCACCGAGCTGGCATCCTCCCTGTCGTGCCATGTGGCAAACAGACCAGGCTGAAAGCTACCTCAGCAGAAAGTTATTTTTCAGCTGAAGTGAGAAGACAATCTGATTCACTTAGCACAAAGTAACTCTGCTGAACAGTGTTTAACACAGCAGACGACAGCTACCGCGGACTTTCTGACGCTCTGGGTGTAGCTTAGCGCGTACTTCAGAAGTTTAATTACCAACCAACACACAACTGTACATTTTCAGTCAAGCTCTGGTTCAGTGCCTTACACTAGCTGCTAAATTGCTGAAATAGAGACAGGTTTCCATCAGAGCAGATTTCAGAGCCTCAGCCCCCGTGTAATACTGCTTTGGGAGTCAGCAGCAAGTCCAAACCAAGTCATACAACAAAGCCAGAGCCTGGAAAAGGAAGGAGCTGCTCCACGTATTCACCGCTCAAACTGAATATTAACTTTTTATCTTACACCTGCTAAATTCCACAATTTATTGTGAAATTATCTGTTTCAACAGATTTCTAGAAGAGGCAAACGGCCCTTTACCACGTCATAGTGGAACAGGGACGCAGAGTGTTGAATGTACCAACCTGCGCAAGTTTTTTCAGAGTCTGGGTGGAAACCAACTGATGCCACCTCACTGCAGAGCATTCTCCCAACCTCAGCTGGGAGACTTGGTTAGGAAAGAGTTCAGATATTTTAGAAGCTAGAATCTGTGAGACATTCTCCAGCTATCTGATATATAATACATTTTCTGTATGAAACTATTCCCTTTTTCAGTGCTTATAGGTATGAGCAGCTTTTAAGATTCAACCCTCAAGGGACAAAACTTTCCCAGTGCACAAAAATGAAAGTGTTCAAGTGGTCAGTAGATAAGTCGTGTGAGAGAGAAAAGTCTTTGAAACTAGGAACTTGAAATGCCTTGTAAAGACTTTTGTTCCCCTGAAACAAGAAATTACAGGAAGACAGTTCTCCTGAGGACAGGTCAGGAGTTTTTAGTGCACTCAGAACAAAGAATCGAAGTGCTGACTTTTATCCAGCCTCCTCACAGCATGGGCTACTCGGGCAGCATGCTGCTCAAAGAAGAAAACTTTGTGTTCCCACAGCTCATCACACACTGTACCTCAGGTCCTGATCTAAGCTGCCCGGTAACACGAACAGGGGGTGAGGAAAGGCGTTCCTTTATTTCAGTAAGTTGGCTTTAGTCACACCAGCCACCGAGGAATGCACCACTTTGGAGCTCAGTCCCTTGTCTGAGCTCGAGTTCCTCGCTGTGCCGCGACTCGAGCTGGGCTCACGGGCACACACAGCTCGCTGCCAGTCGGGTCACCTTGCACCGCTCGGTAACTCAAGATCAGAAACCCGAACACAACTCACCCAGTCAGCAGCAGAGAGAGTAAACAGGCAAAAACTCCACGGGCCCTGCAAGCAAGGCAGCTGCAAATCCATTTCTTAATCATCCGCACATGCACTCAAGGCTTGCGGGGCTGCAACATTCACGCAGCAGGTCCTTCACAGCTGCGACCAGAACAGCTATTTCGGTACCAGACCCTGTTTCACAGGAGGCACACTGGCCAGAGGAACGACTGCTTCACTCAGCAAGCAGCATGCTAACCCCAGAATCCACATGTGCTCTCTCTGCACACAAGCACTCGCACTGAGGTGAGCATGTAACAAACATCTATAGACATTATCACGGTACGAGAACTGAGGGCTGGTCAACGAGAAACAATTCTCCACAAAGAACCCACCAGGAAACAGTGCCAGCTGCTACCAGATCAGGGTAACTGCAAACAAACATTGTCAGAGATCCGTAACGTACCTGTTCTGTAGCTGTTGGGCAGTAATATACTAATAGCAGAGTTGTAAATATATTTATTAACAGTCCAATGATGGTGATGAGATTTGGGGCAATCCAGGCTGGAACTCTTCCAACTAACCATTCCCAGTAACCTTGCATTAGGGGTTCAAGCAGGGATCGTCCGGCACTCTGATATTTGTGTTCTTCTAACCGTTTCAGCTGGTGCTTTGACAAGGGAGGCGTAGGCAACTGAACGAGTTTGCTTAACACACATCCAGCAGCGGGACCGTGGCCGCAGCCCGTGGGGGATTCCAGGTATGACTCCCCACATCGCCTCTTGATGTTTCGATGCCCACTCATGGATTGGGTGGCCTCAGAATTTTTATTTGGCAGGTAGCAGCTGCTACGGAGAATCATAAGATCCTGAAACATAAAGGGGTGAGAGACACTGAAGGTGAAGAGCACAAATTAGATTTGAAGATATCAAAAGCTTCTAGGTGCTGCTCTAAGGAGCATTTCACTTGTCACCAGCAAAACAAGAAGATTTTATAAGAGTCCTCCCTTAGAAAAGAAAGATCTTTGGAGAGTTGACAAGGGAAAGACAGGAAACAGGCATTCTCAACAGTTATAAAATGGAAGTTGCACTTGGGCACTTTCCTCACTGCCTACTGAAGCAAATATCCTGCAGTCATCAGGCTAAACTTCACCAGCAGCAGAAACTGACACCACTCCACTGACTTATGTTACAGACTAGGGCACGGTCAGTCCCCTCGCATCTCTCTCACAAGAGAGCTAGCAGTATTTAACAGACCTACACCACTTAGATTATCAATTGATGGCACTAGAAACAACACAAATACAGAGAAGTCTTAAGTTAAATTGGTTTGGAGCACCTTTGCCTCTTCGGTGCGGCTGAGTAACCACCTAAAGAAGTTAAAAGTGTTTTTTT
>VZTO01007783.1:0-37668 GCA_013400615.1 Syrrhaptes paradoxus
ATTATTTAATTACTACATTGTCTAGTAAGCTAAGTTTTTGTAAACTAACTTTGACAAAGTTCATTTGCGTAGTAGTAAAGAAGAAACATCAAGATGATTGACACTGTTTTGAATCCTTGGTAAAGGAACTAACTCTAATAAGGGATTTAAAACATTTGAAAACTATTTTCCAGGTTTGTGCAAAGTATAACTTTTGAGATAAATGGGGCAAAGAAGCAGAATCTGTTTCATGCTTATATTTTCCTACTGTGTTGTGAGTTTCATTTGTGGACAAAGGGCATTTTTCATTTGGATCAGCAGCCAAGGTAAAAATGGTTGATTATATTGTTGTAGAGTCATAATTTTGCTTGGAAGGAACTTCCCGAGATCATCTAGTCCCACCTCCCCCCCGCACTCCCCACTCAAATCATGTCTAGTTAAAGGCATGATGCCTTAAAGTTTAGATGGTCAGGGCCATCTCGAGTTGAGTCTTGACCAGTGCCAAGGATGGAGATTCCACAACCTCTTTGGGCAACTTGTTCCAGTGCTTGATGAGCCTCATCATAAAATGTATCTATTAATATCTACCTCTAATATTAATCCGTAAGTACTTTATAATTTTTGAATGCTTTAAGGTATCAGTAATACTTAAGAACAGTTTAACAACAAATAAATACAAACTATGTCTGNCCTATCCCGTCTGCCAAATGAAAGTCATGAAATAGTTAATATTGGTATGTAAAGCGTCACAGACTTCCATAAGCCTAACATTCAAAGGAGATTAATAGATCAGGATAAATGATATTTATTTCTCTGCAGTTATCTCAGCCTGCCTGTTTTACGGGCTCCAGAATACAGCAGTATAGTGCTTTATATCCAGCATACCCTTGAAGACTATCCCATAATCACAACAGAAACTCAATAATCGTAAGAGAAGGTGAGAGCTAATTTTCAGATATGCTAAGCAGTGTTGGACCCACAGACGTCACTCTGGCGTTGGTACTAGCTCAGTTCCTCTGGCCTTTTCCAGATACTGTTTGTGAAGGGTATTGACAGCTTCAAGAGAAAAGTGTACTAGAACTGTAACGAATTAGTAATTAATAATCACAAAGGGCTGAAGAAGTTTATATTTTAATCTTCGGAGACAGACCTTACAGTTCAAATCAGTATCAAATGTCCTTATCGCCCTTCGTCTGCATTAGCAAGTTGAGAGGGATTTTTATGATAAAGCCCGATCTCGCCGTCATCCTGTCTTTGCATGCAGGAATCATTATCATGGCTTATTCTGCATGAAGAATTCTGCATTCTAGCAAGAAGCAAAATGGAAAAAATGAAAAAAAACCTAGCACAATGAAAGCAAAAGGCTGCCCACCTTGAATCAAGGCAAGGTTGTGTTGCAAGACAGTCCTTAGCAACCTGAAGCCAAACAGAACCCTTTTGTGTTAACAGAGAGTAAACTCAAGCACAGATGATAGTGGCTTTTTTACAGAATGCCATCAGGTGCTTCTAGCAAAAAAAGAGCTTTGAAGGTGGGTGGAAGTCTTGCTGTTAAACAAGTACAGTGTAGCATTTTCACTCAATATATTTAATAAACTGCCTATATCTCGAATTTTGTAAACACAACAAAAATTCATGCAGGAAGAGCTTAAGCATTTTGGTTTCTTTCAATCTCCTGTCTTTTAGGACGCGAGCTACAACTAGCCTTTTAAGCCACAGATTTGGCACAGAAGTCCATCTGTGACATACTTGAACGTTTATTCATCTCAGAAGCAGATTTAAAGCGTTTTCACTAGGTGGCAGTATGGCTTGTGGCAAAGATGTCTCTACCTGATGTCCAGAGTCTGCTCTGAAATGTCTCCATGGCTGCTCTGGAGAAACATTCATAGCAGTTCAGACTGGTTTTAGAACCACCCCAGCATGCTCACCAGAGGAGTCCCAAGGATAGTCCTGGGCACTAGAATTCTGCGTTAACAGTGGATGCAGCTGGTTTTTAAACTTTGTGCAAATTTTGTCAAGGCGTTTTCTGTCAGAGGAATCAGAATATTGGGAAGTTGGTACCCTATCCAGTCACTGAACTAAACATCCAAATCTTTAAGCATCCTGAGAATGATAAGTGATCTGTATATGTTGCCAAACTGAGCCATTCAAAAAATGCAAGTTTAGGTTAAAAATGAAGCTTAAAAAAATAAACAGCTGTTACTGTTTAGTTCTTTTGTTCCCTGCAGCTTCACCATCATTTAGGAGAGAAACAGCTGTTGTTTGGTACTATGAAATAAATGTCCAAGTGGAAGTTCATATTTTGAAGTGTTTTCCACATTTCCCTTCTGATTTCATAAGGAAGCTTTAAGAGAAATATGCCTTATTCCAGGGTTTAAGATAAAATCCCAGCTGTTAACAACATAGCCTATTTTTTCCAGTTTTCCATCAGTGTTGTTTGATTAATAACAGCAAAGTTATTCCTGACCAACTCAAGAATAAATAAAAATATTGATGAGGGGCACTACAGGCTAGATATAATAAAAGCAGCTAATAGAACAAACGTACAAAGATCTGCTTGTTTTGGAGATGGTGAAGAAATGCTGTGCGAGATGTATGTATTTTCTCTGCTACAGAAGGATAATTATTTCTCCTGTTAAATGTTTCTAAGGAAATATAAACAATTTCAGATTGTCGTAAAATACATAGTGAGATGTTACTGTGAATAACACACATCAAAGCATTGCTGAAGCCCAAAAAAGTACCTATATGCAAAGAAAACTGGCTTTTCTTGTATTTCAAGAATAGAAATGCATCCTTTTCTGCTTTGCACATTTTCAAACTGTTTCGGTTCTTGCACAATTAACCTGCATCAGTATTTTCAGTGTGGCACGTTATAAACACTGCACTAGCATAAGAAAAATTAACTGAAATACTGATTTCTCTTGTCTGCCTTTGAGATTCTTTTAGACAAAATCCTTGTTTGCTTGGCTTACTGGGGTAGCAAAGAGCTTATCACCATCACCAGGTAGCTGTCTGTTCATCTAACTCTTCAGGTGAGCTGCAGGAGAAGAGAACAGAGGAAAAGCTTGAGACAGTGAAGGAGATGGGAGTGAACTAGTAAACATGATTTTAAAATATAAGAAAAAATCAACTGCAAAACAGATGTGCCTTTAAAAAAAATTTGTGTCTAAATTTAATGTTCCCTTTAACAGAGATTCAGGAGCTACAGCTGAAGGATGCCTTTGGAATAGCAGAATTTAACTGTGCACAAATAGAGCAGCAGGCTTTACAAGTGCAGTAGATGGAGGTTGATACAATTCTGGAAGATTGGTGGAGATACAGAGTAATGTGCTGGAGAAACCATTAGATCTAAAGATGGAGGGGTGTCTATTGTTTTAACAGACAGCCGTGAATCAGGATTTCTGGCTATTAATCTCCTCTCATATGACCTGGGGCAAACAACATAATCTGTATTTAAAATACGGTACTATTGCTTTAATGATGGAGGGCTGGGGAGCAGCAGTCTGGAAAGCAGGATGCATAATGAAGTATGCTGTGTTTATTCCATGCATACTGAACTCTGGGTAACCCTTGCAGTAGAAGGAGTTCCCCTGGCAGGCCAAGTGGAGAATTTGGCCTTTCTTTTGCTCTGCAGCATTGTGTATTTGCTTCAGTAACCGTTGATGATCCAGATACTGAGATGTTGACATTACAGAAGTAAAGATGAAAATAAGGAAGTTGTGAAATTGCAGTATCTTAAGAAAAAAAAAAAGTTTTCTATGTCATATATAAGAAAACATGTTGGCATTTTCAGTAGAAAGTCTGTTTCAAAATAAAAAGATTTTATTTCAGTTTATTGGAATTACCTAGAAAGTTTTATTTTGAGACATAGAAAACACGTCTGTTTCTCAATGGGGAATTGTCTTATTGAATCTGAAGGTTAACCCCTTGCTCAGCACCCATTGCTAGCCTGCATTTTTTCATCATACATATCATGGAGTACACTCTGCAATATATTAAAGAAAATGCTCTGAGTATCCCAAACCAGAGGGAAAAGGTGAAGGGACTAGGACTGCTATCAAGGAGCAGTTATTAAAAAGCAATTGTATATAATGCATTAATGGATTTGAAACCAAACATTTCAGATTATTTTAAAATGTCTTTGTTTTAAAGCAAAGAAAAAACCAAACATTTATGTTTTTTTACAGTATTAACTGTGATTTTTAAAAAATCCAGAAGCAGCGTGGTATGTAAAAATATTATTCAAAAAAACCCCAAAACCCTTTTTATATGTAAACTATGTATAAGCTTGCATGTTGAACAGAAATAACATAATTCAGCATCTACACTGCAAGTTGTAGATGTTTTCTAAGGAGGCAGTTTTAGTTATACATTCTATAAAACAAGGTTGGCCATGGATGTGGAAGCAGTTTAGGCTAATTATAGCGCTGGGGTTACTTGAGACCCTTGCACATCTCTCTGGATGCTGTCACTCGTTCAGCACACCAATTCCTTAAAATAAAGGAAAAACAAGGAAATGACAAAAGCTCTTAATGTCTTTGTTCTTTCTTGAGACAATACTTAAAACTAATGAATTCTTTAAACAGTATAAGGCAGAAACAGAGAGGAGTAGAAAAATCCTATGTCCCCTGCTTCAGAAGGTGGTCATTTTTAAAAAATTACTCCTTACCAGGGTGAAGAAATCTTATATTAAATATGACACAAAGTTCTGCAAAGTCCTGAACACCTTAAGTTCCTTTTAGATTCTCAATTAATACAATTCTCAATTAATACATTGTCTTGCAAGACTAAATAGTAGTCTTTTATTAAGTAGATAATATTTGTTGTTAAAAATCCATAATTTCCTTCCTTATTAAGCCTATGCTTAATAAGCTATTAATGTGAGTAAAATTGAGAAAGAGGCAAATAATTTGTTTATAATTTCATTTTTTAGAATAACTTTACATTTTCAATGTTCTCTATATGGTATCTCTGTCGATTTTGAAAACCTCTCTCTTTTGTATAGCAGATAGCAGTTAAAAACTGATTTATTGTTTTATAATATGATTTGTTTGGGAGGAAATAGAGCAGCTCTTAGCAGAATTCCTACAGAAAAAGAATTTAAAACATGGTGTTACATATTGTTCTTTATTGACTTCAGTAAACTTAGTTAAAGGCAAGCTCTGTGCAGTGTTTCTCCAAGAAAGCCTAAATCAATGTTGTGTACGCTAAACCATCAGTTGCTTAGTTTCTTAGGTGGAGCAAAGCATTCTGCGATTATTGCAGTGGAGTGAATGCTGCCTGCTAGAATGCAGTTGTAGGGCGTTGCAGAATAGGTACGTGAGAAGTAGGAATAACTAAAAATATGCAAGAAGTCAGTTCAGTGCATACGAAAATGCAAGCTCTAGGACTGGTTTCAGCAAGTTGTCCATCTATTGTGAGAGGTCTGCTGCCACCAGCGTCCGTGCAGAATTCCACTTTATGCTGTAGAAGCAGGACAAGTTCCTGAAACACTGCATCCTGGCTTCATCTCGTGTTCATCCTGCTGCCTTCTAAGCCTAATTTGAATAAATTGCCATATAAATTTTATAGGTTACTGTAGCTTTAGAGAGAAGGATTCCAGTGCATGATACCTTCCAAATACATTGCAGCTAAGAATTTTTTTTTTTTTTCATGGTGGTGTGTGGTGGTGACAGCCTGTTGCATTCAGTTCCCCTCCCTGCTATCAGTTCCCAGTGATTTTAAATGGAGGTACAGTGCACATTCGTTTTATATTGGTATGTAGCTATTTTCCCCCTTTGGTGATGACTGAGGATTGCTTAGAAGAACACAGCTATGTGAAGAAGTCTCCAAATTAGACTAGATTACCTTGAAGATGAGCTCTGTTTGGAGCTATGTTGTCAAAGTCTGTCAGCAGCTACAATCATATAGATACTATCAAGTAATAAAATCTTTACAACACATCACATGCACTGTGCAGATAAAGGGAAGGTGACTATTGGGTTTTGGTCAGAAAAGTCCAAAAGAGTAGTTGTAATGATTCTTATCTTTCGGGTTGTCTGTTACTGAATTTATTAGAACTATAGTTACTTTCTGTATAAATACATGGAACAAATAAATATATAGAGGTAGAGTCTTTAACTCAGTTTACTTTACTCAGAAACACTGTAGATAAGGTTGAATTATATCTTTCATTTTAGCAACTTTTTAAAAATTGTCTGTATTAGACTAAAACCACTGAGGTTCAACATGTTCCCTAATGGCTCTTAACTCAAAGATGATTTTTCAAAGAAATCTTAACAGTTTTGTGTGACCCAAATTGACAGTAGCCAAAATTATCTTTACTGTGCATTTTCAGATTACACGAGTCAGAACTGATATAACAAAAATCTTCAAGTCTTCTGTTGTAGTCCTTACTAAACTTAAAAATCAAGATAGCTTCCTATTTCTGCTGTTAGTCCCCATTACCACTGAATTGGATGCAATTGAGAACACTTAGTGCAAGATAACTAATTAAACAGAAGAATCCTGAAGAAATAAAGGAACACGTGGATTCACAGGAAGTTGCTGGTATCAATCCTATTGTAAACCCAAACCATTTCAGTATGTCTGTTAATGATCTTGGTTTCAATGGTGGGGAGTGTACCAATGATGCTTGTTGAGCTGGAAAATGTTACAGGTCCCAGTCACCTCTGTTCCAAAAAGGTTATCTGAAATTGGAGTAAGTAAAGAGAAATATTTGGATGATAAGAGGAAAAAGTCTGTCATTTCAGAAGTGTTTAACAGAGTTTGGCATGGCTTGGCCCAATTTATCCATCCTAGCTAAAAAGAGGATATAACTGCTCTCTAAAGGACTTTGGGGTAAACTCAGAGAAAGTAGTTCTACTTAAGGGAAGGGGTAATGCTGGCACAAGTACTAACAGGCTTAGAAGAATGATACATTAATTTAAACTACAAATTAAAAGAAGATTTTTACATACAAGGGGGTAAACTGCCTGCTACAGTAACAAAGACAAAAAATTGTGTAGAGTGCTATCAATTCTAGAAGAGACTGAAATGATAACAGAGATGTCCCTCCCAGTTCGTTGTTCTGGTGCTTCTGAGTCCAGGAGTGCTGCTTGGATTTACTTGGGCATTGGACTCTGAAGAGACAATAGGAAATAATGAGTTCAGAGAATTTGTACTGAGCCTTCAGCTTGCAGAAAATTTGTTCGGTGAACCTGAACAAGGCACACGTCAGTAGCTCAATTAGCATGAGCTTATTTCTGCTTTTCCTCTCCAGAGCCTTGTTTACAATTATCAGTTTGGACTTCTTTATTCTTTTAATGTAGATCATAGTGTATAACTCAGACCATGATTACCGTGAGCATTTTTCAGTGGCATAGCCACCTTGTGCTGATGTTCCCCCAGCTGCTTGTTGTTTCTCCAAGCCAGTACTTGCAGTATGCCAGTACAGTTCTTTGTGCAATCATGCGAAGAACTGGATCAGAGCACTGATGCAGCTGAAAAATACCTTTTCATTTTCTCTTTGTTTTTTTTTTTAATTCAAATCAGGGCCTTGCTCTGGTTGTTACACTGCTGCATGAACGGTTGTGCCAGCACAAAGCAGGAGGTGACTCAACAACAGCTCGGCATCACTTCAGCAATTGAAGCAGCACTGGTGTATCCTCAGGCTGCTCTCAGTCGCTCCCTGGTTTGCAGTCAGTGCTACGCCAAGGAAAGGGCTGCACGCTGATGGTGATGCTGCTGCCATTCATCTTCCCCTCCTCTCTCTTGTACTTCCTGTTGCAGTGGCAGGGCCTGACCAAGCAACTGAGACAGGTCAGAGAACCAAATCAGCTGGAAACTGATGAAACCAGCTGAAAACTAAGCACTTATTTTTTCTTAATTTTTTTTCTGAGGTTTAGTTTTCTGTCTTTTTAGTTTCCCAGACTAGACTTCGTAGCACTCACAGATCAGGAACACCAGTCAGGGGCAGCAGAACCAAACAGTTCTCACAGAAGCTATGCCAGCTTGTACAGCTTGAATGAATCACTTGGTTATCTTGCTCCCTGGAAACTACCTTTCTGGAGATCCAGACAGACTAAAAGTTTTTCTGATAGAGTATTTTGGCAGGAAATAATGAAATTTCCCTTTAAGTAGTCCTGAATATACTGGAATTTTGGAAGATTTGTGCCTTCCTCCCCTGCAAATGTTTCTATCTCTGAGATTTTGGTAGGATCCTTTCCTGGTTTTGTCAGGCAGATCCTACCCAGCAGAATGTCATGTCTGGGGCAAGGACAGAGTCTGTACTGTGTCACCTCTACAAATCCTGTAGAGCTGGCTCGTGCATGTCTGTTAAATAGTTGGACTCAGTAGAAGCGTTAGCTTTTCAATAATTCAGCCACATCATGTTGGTAATTACGTTTCTACTGCATGTGGGTTTGGAATAGTAACACCTAGTACTGTACTAAATGGATGCTTAATAAGGCAACATTATAACAGGACTCCCATGGAATAACACATTACATTAACACCGAATGAGTTCATTCTGAATTCATTATGCGTTGTTACTCTGAATACCAGAGGAATTAATACTCATTAGCCATTTACTATGGAGGACTGTTGAATAATTGCCAGATACAGCTGTTTTAAGAATTTACAAGCTTTCCTGATAAAGTTTCATTCTGAAAGAATCATTAAGTGTAACTTTCTTTTCATTAGAGAGTTCCTACTTTTATTTTGAATCTGTGCTCCTTGTTCAATTGCATTCCAGTTCTAAAAGCAGTTCAAAGATAGCCACTCAGCCTCGTTCATTCGCTAATGGAATTACTTTCCTTATCTCCATTTTGTCTTTGAGGGTATCTCAGTTGGCTTTATACAACACATCTGGAAGGTTAATAAACTTTAAAGCATGCTGGGAGACATTCAAGGGCAGGGTGACTCGACATGACAAAAAGAATGCAAAAGCATTATATTTATGACTTTGTGGCAAGTAAATTCTGAAAGTAAAGATATCCAAGGCCTTTGATTTGGTTGCTGAGAGTTCCCTCTGTTCCTACCAGCATTTGAAGACTCAGCTGTTTTGCATATCAGAGGTAGCTGATTTAGGGAAATAACTGCTCACTTTAAAATAACTTTTCTTTTGGGTATAGGCTTCTGCAGGAGTTTTACTTCTTTGACAACTTATTCATGCTAACTGTCTGCAACAGCCGCACAGTGGCAATTCACATCATCCTGATAAATTCAAATAGTGTTGAGCTTTTCTGCCTAAATTCTCATTGTAGCTAGTAGTTTGATTCCTGCCTGTAGACTTGACAATATACATTCAAATATGAGATTTACTATGTGTTGATGTTAGATCAGTGACTCAGGTTTCAAAGTTAGATACGCACAATTGTGAATGCATGGTTTTGGGTTGTTTTGGGATTTTTTTCCCACTCAGACGAGTTCAGTGTAAAAAGCCTGTGCACCTTAGACCTCGCAGAATAAGGTTATGGCATTTCCTTGCATTCTGTCTGCAAACAGTGCTGCTCCATCTAAGCACACACAACCTTATTTGTGTTTCTCCGTGACAGCTGAATCCACTCTGTGGGTTTCACAAATGCCAGTCTGCCACAAATAGCATTTGCACATAGTTAGATTCATTAAATTGTGTTGAAGTGTTAGTTCAACTGTAAGTGATTCCCACTGAATTCAGGGGAGCCAGCTTTTGGCCTCCGATCTATAATAGTTAATTACGTCTGTACGAAGCAGTCATGTGTCTTGTTGATTACCAAGACAGCAATACAAATGTATTTGTGTTTGAGCAAAGGCTAAAACTGTGTGATACGTCAGCGATGCCATAAACCAACGCTCAGGAATTCATCTTCATTTAGAACTGTGTCCCAAAATGAAACATATGAAGATAATTGCTTGTGCTGATATATTTTTATGTATTATATAAATATAAATGATACATTTGACATAACTCCTATCAAGCTGATTATAACCAGCTCGGGGTAGGGGGAGGGATTACTTTTTTGGGAGGTTTTTCTGAGTCAGAGAATGAGGGAATTGGCAGTTCATGTTGGCGATCCAGCTGTGGCATGGGGCTGGTTGCAAACCCTGGCACACTCTGACCGAAGTCAGGGCTTGGTGGGTGACGTAGGGCTCAGTGTAGACCGTGGTGACCTGGCACTGGGCCCCGACAGCCGGCCACGAGATGGCAGACACAGCCTCCACTAGAATAATGGTATTTTCTTTGACCTATATAAAGAACTGCTGCATCTTTCTCCATCGAAAATGATAGATAGAGCCAAGTACACTGAAGATAATAGGCACTTTCTGAAAGCTGCTTTCAGCTTTTACACCTGGAGTTTTTGTTCTTTTGCCTTTCTCTGCTATGATTCTCACCTTGGGCCAAGAAAATATCTTTTGTTTTTCCACTGGTCTCAGTTATAGCTGTTAATTGAGTTAGATTTGAACAGAGTTCTGTTAAGAAGTATAACATGACCAAGGTTGTATGCAGCAGTGTGCAGGCTCTACATTATAGTAGTTGGAATGGATTAAATACACGTAATGTATTTAAAATACATGCATACATGGACATAAATATTTTTGGTTTAATTTATTATTTTTTCCCTGGATAATTCTGGAGTTCTCTGCACCATTTAGTTCAACAACCAGCCCACCAAGGATGAAGCACTGCCGTAGAGATATGCAAAAGCAACATCACATGCTCACAGCTCTGAAGAGGCAGGAAAATCAAGAATATTGTAAATGCAAAGCATAAGGTCATTAAATGGATACTGGTTTTATATGAAACTGAAGAGGCACGGACTTGGATGATTAACCTTAGCAATTGTGCAAGTGACCATAACTTCAGTAAAGTCCGGGGACCTCCATTCATTTATTCTTGGAATAAGCATTGTCCTGACTCAGTATTTGGAAGACTACTTAATAAAATTCTTCATTTTCCAATACACTATTGAATTTCATTACATTTTATAACAAAAAAGGCAGGAATTAAAATAAGGATTTATTTCAGAATAAGCAAGCAGAAACATGGGTGCAGATTCACAATGCATGTTAAAAACTCATCTGCACAGACAGGTACAGATGATGGCACATTTGCTCAAAACTTGTTCTAAACTGATTCTGATCCCAAGCAGCCAGGCTGAGCAAGCATATTAGTTAACACTGTGTAGCCTTACCTTTATTGTTTGGATGGATGTTTGTAACCTGCTCTGGAACTCTCACGTACAGCAAAGCATACAGCTCCGTGGAGGTGAATAAACTCATTCTTAGTGTGTGGCAAGAGTGACCCACCCAGTCAAATAGTTACCTATTTGTAATTTACTATACTACACACTGGCTCTATGCCCACCTCATTTCCACTGCAGGCAAGCTCTAAGTGTTGTGTAGATGTCAGCTCTTTTATATCACATTGCAAGAAAGCTATCAATATAATTTGATCTTTAGAGAGAGAGAGAACATAAAAGCTCAAGTGCTGTTCATATAATCTGATTATCTTTTTCCTGTTTCACAGAACTATGGCTTTTTTCTTATCCAGTTTGATCTACCTTCCAAGGTCCATGTGGTGTTATTACACCAGTGGCATTGTCCCCCAATAAGATTTATATAAACAGAAGAGTTCATTTACCTTCTTCATGGGGTTGTGCATGTCTCTCTGGAACACTGAGAACCTCATGCAAGACAGAGGCCTTCAGTGCTCAGCTGACCTGAGGACAGTCTCACTCGTTAAAAAAAATAAGCACAGCTGGGGCTGGACACGGGTTATCTTCCAGTATACACAGAGCTACTTGGAGACAGTGAGAATCTTAACTAGGGACTTGCTCGGCCAGTTGTGCTGAGCAGCTGTAGAAGTTCTCATGGCCCATCAGTGGAGCAGGTATAAAACTCACTGGGTGACTGAAAGTAACTGGTCACTTAGAGCTCTTGTTTGCTTCTAAGGGTTTGTTTATTATAAGAATGTTTCAGTTAATGTGCCATCCTGTGGACACAGGGTTAGTGCATGGATTTAGGATTTCTCACTGACTGCGTCATCCATTAACTACATCGTAAGCTCTGACAGGTCACTTTTTCTCAGTGTTTCAGCTTTCTTGTGTATGAAATAGGCTCGATGATACTTTCCTCTAAATGGTATTTTCGAATCTGTGTATGACTGGAGCTACTAGAGTTTTTGCCTCTACTGATGGTACAGAGTTTACACTGTTGTAGCTTAGCTGGTGTCTACCTAGCTTTACCATAGCAATAGGAACGGAGGCTTCTATGTATGTGCAACCACTTTATTGTTTTCTATGCTAATGCTGTTTTTCTTTATATAGATTGGGCCTAAGCATCCGGGTCCAGCTGATAAAGAAAGTTTGCTTTTCAGTTGTGTGCTCCTGCACAACTGGTCATTGAGTTCAGCCATCTTGGGATTAAGCTGAAGTTAATTAAAAAACTAAATGTTAAATATGGTTGCAGTACAGCCAGAATCATTTAACAGACATATTTAAATCAAAAGTGCAAAGGAAACACTGTTGATGAACAAGTTTCTCTGTTCCCTCCCTGAATCTTATGTAATTGATACAGAACCCCCCCAGTTTTGTACTTTTCTCCCACACTCCTGTGGTTGGAATGCTAATCACAGGACACAGAGGATGTTCACAAAGGGAAGGTATATGGCTCTCTTCTATTCCAAGTATGAAGACATCCTTTTAATTGCATGCAGACAGCAGATGGTATGGCTTTTGTGGCGTCATGAACTCCAGCACAATGTAGTCAGCCACTGCACAGCATGGTACAATTTAAAGCTGAGTAAATATGGGGAGAATGAAGGGTTAGGGGTGGGAAGGCAGTCATTCCTAGGACATTTGTTCCATTTTGATTTTACAAATTGACCATCATTTTGTTATGCTTCACTCTTATTCACTTTCTGCATCTGTTCTAGAAAACTGCTTTCCTGCCAGGAAAATACACCCAAACAGTGTTAAAAGGCTTGTTGTCAACTTCAAAAACCACATCTCCATTTGAAAGTTTTATGTTTTCTTTCATAAGAAGATGTAAGATTTTGAAGCTACTTCTCTCAGACTTCAGAAGTAGGTAAAAAAAAATTTCCCAATTAATAAAGATGAGGTAACATGTTTTTCCAGTCCACAGGTATAGTCTCTCACAAAATTGACTTGGAATTTTTTTGTAAGTTTTTCTGGTCAGAAAATTATTTTCCATTCAAAGTCCCCTTCGTGCCTGATTCAGACTTTTCACCCCTCAGTCAGTGTGTTATTCTGGAATCTATTTTTTCCCCTCTAAGGAAAAGTTCTGAAACTGCAAAAAATTTTCTTAAGACAGGAAGTTTTCCTATTCACACCTCATATGCCTGCATACTCTGTTATTGGTTTAAAGGCTGTATAACTTACAGACAGCAGAGGCTTTGCATAAAATAAAACAACTTAGTAAGTAAAATAAATTAATACATAATAGAGAGGATTTTTTTCACTGAGTTGCAATATACCCTGACAAGTAATATGCTGTTTAATATATATGTATATATAGCAAATATATTTAAGTTTAATAAAACTTTAATCCCCCTAACAGATACTATTTTAAGGAGTTATTGTGCACACTGGTATGCTGTGACAAAATAGTTAGGTATTTCTAGCTCCTCTTGAATTTGATGTGGGTGAGATATAATTACATCCAATCTCAAATCTGTGAGGCTACATCAAGTCACAGCCAGTATGTGACCATAGGAGAGAGGACCCACCCACAGGAGGCAGGATTCACCAAGAGGCACCATTCTGGCTCAGCTCCCTAGAACAGCTTGCAAGCTACGCTACACTTTCCAACGTGCAGGATTTAGAGTGCAGGCTGAGGGACTGTACAACTCTGAACTCAGATGATGTTGTTAGTAAGAAAACTGTTAGATGTAGAAATGCTTCTAATTTGTATAGTTTTACAATAATGATGTACCATGATTTATGATATTTTAACATTTTACGGAAGTTTCATCCCATGACTGAAGTTTCTCTCATTCTCTGGCAGAATGGAGTATGGATAAATGTGTTAATTAGAAACACAGAAATGGTCACATAGAATACATCCGTTTGAAAGCGTACAGTGGTGAAGTTTAGTGGACCTTTGTTTTCCATGTTGTTAACCACCCAGCCTATGTTCCTTTTCTTGTTCTGACCAGTTTCTTGACTCTAAATAGACATGTTCTTCCATTAGCATGTGGTATTAATTAGTTGCATTTAAGAAGTGGAACCCACTTGGCATACAGCAAGACTTGGGGAACACTGTTATATATTTCTCCAGATTTCCAAAACCAGGGAAAAGTACATTTTCTGTTCCTTCCCAAAGTTATTACTTTAATTATATAAAATAAAATTCCAGTCTATTACACCATTTTAATGTAAATCCTAGGAATGTTTTTGTTCAGATTAGAAATTGTTGGTCTGTGTCCCCAGTCAGTGGAGCCATGCCGGCGCACATCAGCTGGGAACTTCCTACCCTGCTATCTGTGTGCGGCAATGGATTCATCAGGCATAGGACATCTCCTGTATGCATTCTAAATTACCTAGCAGACTCCTTGATTTTTAATATATGGTTATATTACATAAATCAGAGCTCTGCTTTTCCAAAATAGGTATATTTTTTGTACTTTGTGCAAACATTTGCTAAGCAATACGAAGCACTATTTGTCTCTTCATATTAAATAAGGTATGGGAACATGGCACCACTGACTAATATAATGTACTTTACATCCAAGTAGTGAAAAATATTCATAATTCTTTTTCTGTGTGGAGATAAGGTAAGACATGTGCAAGTGCAGTAGTTTACCCAGAATCTTGTAATTGCCCATATCCTACCAGAAGTACTTAGGATTCTGTGTAGCTGTTTCTTATTTTCATATTTGAACTAATGTAGGCTATGCTTCCAAATAGAGGAAGGTTGGGATCTCAGGACACTGCTTTGAAGACATTTTCTCCCTGTTTCATTGTAACATATTTTACCATTATTCCATCCTGAATGCAAAATCAGTGGAATCTTGAAAGTAAAAATATATCCCTTCGTTTAAATATACACTGAAATGAAGACTGAGCTTTTGTCCTTGGTTTCTGCTGATCTCCAGATTAACGTCAAGGATGTATAATTGAATTATAACCCTGATTTTCATACAGGTCAATGACATCCATGCTAGTGACTCACAGATCATAAAAGTATATTTCCAAAGGGTGTGGAATTGGTGGGCTGAACAGCTTGGGCTGGTTTATAAAAACGAGGGCCTCAAGCCATCTGCACTTATCCATTCTTCTTTGTTTCAGCTGCGATTCTGCTTTACCAGCCACATCACCAGGGCAACATGGCATTTACAGGCAAATTCGAATTTGAAGCCGATGAGAACTATGATGAGTTTGTGAAGAAAATTGGTAAGTATGTCTTGGGGTGTAATTCTTAATGGTTATAAATTAGTTAAAAATGTTTTGGTTTGTTTTTTAAAAAAGGTGTTTCTGCTGAAATGTGCTGAGATCAACAGGGGCTAAGGCTAGTAGGAGTGCTCTGCACTTCAGCAAGATTTGGTTTTCATTCTTATAAGCAGCACAGTCAGCCACAGGAACTAGTCTTGTTCTACAGAAGTAGTATTCCTTCTCAGGGGCAGCAAAACGAAGGGCCAATATGTTTGCAGTATAATGATCATGAAGGTCACTTTTTCTGTCCTTAATATTCATAGGTGGGAGTATAAATTTAATATTAAAATGCTTGTCATAAACTTATGCAAGAACCAGGTTTCTGTGAATGCTTACAGAAGACTATTCGAACCTTTTTCAGAGATCTCTTAGGGACACTATGATCTGTGCACATAAATTCAGTGCTTGTTTTCATTTATTTAAAAAGCAATAGCAAATATTAAGTATGTGCAGCTGTATAGCAAAGGCACATTAAATTCCATGCATCTGCATGTGTAGATTAAGTAGAAGGGAATATTTATATATACTTTGTATTTATACCTTTATTCTGTGTACTGTTTCACAGGGTAAAGAAAACAAGACCAAAAGTTATTTTACCAAATGCATTGATGTCGCTGCATCTTCCTTTATACCAGTAATTTAAACTCAGAGCTTTGATACTGCTGTAAAAAAAAATTAAAAAAAACAAACCCAAATCAGATGCTCAGACATCAACGTCTGAGAACAAACATACCATTAGCATGCTTCAATTCAAATGCAGCTGGTAGGCTATTAGATTTTATAAGTTGTGTGTGTGTGTTCTTATTTTTTAAGGTCTCTCCAGTGACAAGGTTGAACTGGGAAGGAATTGCAAAATAGTCACTGAGGTGCTGCAGAATGGAAATGACTTCACCTGGACACAGCATTTACCAGGAGGCCGCACCACAACCAACACATTCACAATTGGCAAGGAAGCAGACCTGGAGACAATGGGTGGTAAAAAGTTCAAGGTAAATTAATTTAGCTCTTAAGTTTTATGCTGTCTCAGTTGTTTTTTAATTTCGAGTGAAAATCAGATCTGTCTCAGGGACTTTCCTTATTTTTTTTATCTGTCAGAGCTTAGAAACATAATTTTTCCTCTCATTTCTTGATGCCCCTAGCAAAATATCTAAATCTGATTTTAAAGACAGCTAGAGCTTTTGAACTGTACCGACTAATAAAGAATGAGGGTAGAATGTCAAGCATCTACTGCTGTTGCAGCTCAAGCAAACATAATGCTCATTAAAACTCTAAAGAGCTGGTTGGCAGCTGTCTCAGTGTCCAGCACCACACAGCAACTGCAGCACACCGAGGGCTCTGCCCATGCCTGTCAGCAGTGCTCATCTTTTGAAGTCGCCTGCACCTGAGCTTTAAACAAAAGCGAAGGGAAAAGAAAGAAACCTCTATCCTCCTTCCTGTTGAAAGTGAAGAGCAACTTGCAACTTAAGCAGCCTCTAGCTCCTGTCATGGACAGAATCTTGATTCAGAGCCTCCTGTGAAATGGTTGCTTTACTTACCTTATTCATTTCTCATCTATTCAGAGGGATAAGACAGTTTGGGATAGCTAAACTGCATTTGTGAGGTGTCCGCAACCCTACAATACGTTACTGGATAAATGCTTTTTACATACTGAAGAGACAGGAAAACCAGCAATTGTATGAGGGAGTTGTGACAAACCGAGAACAGCATTGCATGATCTCCAGAATGCTTTTTCAGTCATACCTTTCTGAGGAAAAAAAACCACGTGTTTGGCTTTGAGAGATCTTAGTGAAACCTAACAGATAGAAGACGACACAATTTTACTTGGATATTTTATTGCAAATGTAATGATTTTGAAATATTACAAATTCCATTCTCTTCTTTTTGGTCCGGTCCACTTCAGTAGCCAAAGATGGAGGCACAGTAAGTGATTCTCAGCAGAGAAACCACCCCACCGAGTTTTAGTATAGTGTCACTGAATAACTCATTAACTGATATGGTAACATGGTTTCCTTGTATCTGGTAAAAAATGGCCACTCATCTCTTCATTTTGCAAATTACTTTTTTCTCCTCTAAATAGGACTGGCTTATCTGTCTTTATTACTAAAGGCTTAGGCAAGACTGACTAGTTGTACAGCCAAGACTGATTTTGTGATGGAGACACATATCTAGTTTTGGCAGTCAGCTGAGCTGATGCAGTATTTGTGATCTTCGTAGTAGCATCCTGGCGTACTTCTTCCACGCAGCAGCTCTTACAGCAATTGGCATATATTGCAGTATAAAGGTGTGACTGCAGACTGTGCAGAGATGAAGCCTAGCGTAGTCAGAGATATGAAACTGGGGATCTAGGGTAAAGATTCACATAATCTGTCCACAGTGACTTTTGTGCTGCTTGCAGGCAGGTTATTAGTATCTGAGAATGCTACTTCAAAATTAACTCACACAATCATGCCTTTTACTTTCCTGTCAAGAGAACCACATAAAACATTGAGGACTGAATAAGAAGCATTGTCTGTATTCAGATAATTTTTAGAGCTATGAATTTATATTGTGTAGATATGGAACTCGCATGTACTCTTAGATTAACATTTCTCTGCTTAAATTGTAAATATTTAGGAACTAAAGCACAAGGATTTTAGTCTTGTTCATGAAGCCGCACATGTAATACACAACTTTGACTTTTTTAAAAGTAAAAACTTTAAGCATCAGATGTACAGATGTTTACAGTGTATCTGATAATATAAATGCCAGTGACCCCAGGGAACATTAAACTTTTTTTTTATTACAGGCAACTGTTAAAATGGAAGATGGGAAAATAGTAGCTGATTTTCCCAACTATCATCATACTGCAGAGATTTGTGGTGGAAAACTAGTAGAGGTGAGTTCTCAAATATCCAGGTTAGTTTATAAAAAACAAACAAATCCTCCAGAGTAGCAGGCTTAAAATTTTGAGTTTGGAAAAATTGCTTATCTAAAGTAAAGCATATCTATTAAATAGTCTTCTAAAATTTTGTGCATGTTTAATCCAAAAATTAAATTAACAAAATTTTCCTCATATATTCTTGATAAACTTGAAATGTAGATCTTGTATCTTAGGCACAGAAACACAGTTTTATAGCCAGAAGACTGGACCATTCAGACTGAAATATTCCCAAGCTGCCATGTTTTTGTATTCATTGTGGCCATGCCTCAAGAATAGAAAATAATATATATAGATCTTTTCACCTACTACTTACATGCTTCTATAAAGTTATTAACTTTGTTTTATTATTAAAAAACTATCCAGTTGCAACTCCTCACAGAATTTCTGTAGAACCCTATTTCTGTAGTCTTACAAAAAAAACCCCCAAAACACAACACAAGAGGTTTGATTTCAAGTAGTATTCTATCAACAAAATGGCAACATAGCTTTGGAAGATTACTGAACTGTAATACTTCTAGTAAAACTTGCAGAACAGATAGGATTGTCAAACATCACAATTTCTGATTCTCAAAAAATCTCCTGGACTGACTTATGTCTGTGCCAGTTATGTATGTCTGAGTGCATCTTCAACAGAGACTAACCAGAAATAAGTTACTCTGTGAATCAAGAACTGACACTCACCCTTCCTGAAAGTAATAGTGTCAATCATTTATTGTTTTTGGAGAACAATTATCTCTAAAACTCTTGGATAGCTGGTGAAGCCATGTCTAACACAGGACACATTTAAGTTATCCCTACATGCCTGTTCTGAAGTTGTGCTTGTTGTTTAAGAATATTTTTGCACTGTGTATTTCAGACTTGACAAGGACATTGAGCTTATTTTCTAGATATGTCTTCTACCAAAGGGTAAATGTTGCTTCAGTAAAGGACAGGTTCTGTGAGCCAGCCAGCAAGTCTTTTCATTTGTGACACTGAAGCACTAATTACACTGTTCAACCAAATTTGTGGTTTGTTCTTTATTCTAGATTTCTACTGCTTCTGGTGTGGTCTACAAAAGGACCAGCAAAAAGATCGCTTAAAGCAGTAAAGCCAGTCTCTCCCCATGCACTGAAAAAGAAACAGTACAAATAAATAAAATGGAGCGGCAATTGTCTTTCTCTCTTTCTTTGTGGTACAAACATGAAGAATTGTTTCTCAGGGTAGTGTTAGCTTCAACATTAATGCTTACCCTATTCCTAAAGATCAGAACATGCAACAAAGCATTTAATAATGTGTTCCAGTCTTAAGTATTTTTGGATATGATGCATATTTGGCATATTCAAATGTTGTCTATCACCTATTTCAGCTCCTGTCTAGAGAATAGGATGATACTCTGCCCAAAATGTAGATCAAAATGCAAGATCTGCAAGAAATGCAAGGTCTTTTGCCCTATTGCTGGTTGGAGGGCAGAAATTTAGGAGCTTGAAAACAAGAGGAAGTCAGATTATCACTCATTAAAATATATGTTTTCATACTGCTATAATGGTTTTCTCATTCTCATCAGTATCTCCTCTTGAGGTTTTACAGACATTCCTGGGGAGAACATGGAGTCTTCTTTTCCCAATGCAATCCCCTTGCTTATATAGAGTGCATGTGAAAACCTGTTTTCTTGAACACAGTAAGAATTAAATATAACAGTTTTCAGATTCAGTGTTCCAAATCACTTCTGACAAACACCTGGTCCACAAAGCATTTCCCTTTTCAGATTCCTTTTGCCAGCCGTCTTGCCTTCTGGATCCACCACCTAGCTCCTCACAAACTAATCGATAACTAACCAGGACACGTGTCTTGTGTACACAAAAGTTCATTTTCTGATGGGCCTATGTACACAAGTGATAATCCCAATCATTTCAGATATCTTACATTTAAAAAAGGCTTTTAATTCCTTTCTATATTTTTCCTCAATAGAGATTACTAAGCTTTTCAGCTGCAACAAGGCTTCATCCAGGCTCTATCAGTTTACCCGAAACAGGCTGCATGTTGTTATGACCAAGTGTTGCTTAATGCATTACTTACTCTGTTTCCAAGGCTAAGCATAATGCTGAACTCTAATTAAATACAAGTCAAATCTGAAACACATTCAACCTTGAGGCATTCTTTTGGTACTTGCAACAAACAGATCTACTGATTTAATAGAATTTTGTTGAAATTCAGCCTCTTCAGTTAATGAGGTCATATTGAGAAGTAATAAGGGATCTCTCGAGGCTTACTCCTTATTTCAGTTCAAGTCATCCAGTACATTCCTCTGCAAATAATAATAATGTGACATCTTAGAACATTTGGATCTAGAATGTGCCCATCATATTCAATGCTTAACCAACTACAGAGGCAAAGACAGGCACTGTGCAAGCATTATATGAAACTAAGGCTTATACTAGAACTGAGGGATGATGGTGTTTTGTCTGAACCATTCACATGCACAAGAACCTGCTCTGAAGCAGATGATGCTGATAACTGGTGATTCCCTGCTTTGAAAACAAAATGGAACCAGCCCCTGTGAATTCTAGAAGCAACTACATTTAGCATTATGCAACCGGCACATTCTGTTTTCACATTCTGCGTGTGATCAAGTAACTCCCCCTCATACAGACAACAATCTTTGAAAGGAATAGCGGGGGATTTTCATCTGGGCTCTCCAGAAAGCATGTAAGGGGTGCTTTTCCATGGGATATAAGCAGTGCTGCCTTTTAACCTGGAGGACATTCTTTAGGCTTGTCTTGAAATAACAGTACAGAGAGCAAAATAAACACCCCTTAAATAAAAGAAAACAACTTGTGCAAAATTATCACTAAGAATCCATCGCGGTTTGGCCCACATTTGCTAGTATCTAGACTTCCCAGTAAAAAAAAGCACTAGGCTACATTTTATTAAGCAACACCTGTACACTTTACTGATGAGCTGATTATACTGATCAAAGAGCATTATATGGACTTTAAATTGTTCACTACAGTGTGTAAAACTGCCTAAAACAAAAGCATCAAACAGTGGCTTTGACAACTGTGCAAAAAACAAGTTGTGGCTTTCTGACAGAAAAAGGAGATGGGAGTAGTTTCCCTTCCTCTTTGAAAATGCAGCAAGGTGCAGCTGTAAGATATTTTTTTTTAATAAGTTCATTTTGACCTTTGATGCCTGATCAACATTAGCAGACTTTTTTCTACCTGTATCACTGCTGCAGCTCTTGTCAGGACTCACTAATACAGTTTTTTAATTTTTACATCAGCTTTCTCATTTGTCTGGTTACATCTGCAACATCCTCCCCCTTCTAAAGAGATTAACTAGTGCCATACCCCATTTTCCATTCCTAGCCATTTTTTACAGCATTTGCTTTTGCAGTAGCCTTTCTTACTTCAAAGTCTGCCAGGGAAGTACGAGTTAATCAGTGTGTAAAAATTCTGATCTATGACTATACTACAGCTGACAGCATCAAACAGCACAAGCACAGAGTAGGGAGTTTTGCATCCATTTGTTTAAAAATTAGCTCAGCTTTGCAGACACCTCTGTAGCTCCCTCCAAAAGTCCTGCTGAATGGAAGTCTTCAGAAAAGTGTCTTTAGGTTGGCTGAACTCTTCTACATTTATTTGCTCTTCCTGAGGAGATAACATTTTCACAAAAGAAAAAAATTTAGTCACATGAAAGAAATTACTTACCTAGAAATTAAATGTGTGGAATTGCCACCAACATTTAAAGCATTCTGGAGAGAACTGAAGCAGTATAATTAGGCCAACTCAAACTCTCATAAATCTTTTCCCTTTCAGAGTCTGCTGTTGGATTTCATCTGCCCCAATTCCACCCATGATACAAAGGCACAAACAGAACCTAGAAGTCAATGGACAATTCCTGCTTAGAAGATACAGTCTCCAGAAAGAAGACTGAACGTACAACAGCTGCGTTCTCCTACTCAGCCTTTCAGTGTTCTCAGGTAAGGTGGTGCCCCCAAGACACACTGGCCACGGCAGCTGGAACAATCTGTTCTCACACTATTTTATGTCGCTACCTTGTCTCTGCACATTTTCTGCCTGTTTCTTCAGCCATCTCCTCATGTACTTCAACACTTTCTTGGAGTAGGACCTTATTTCTTGTGCAGTAACCACATTCCTGATGTGCCTAATCCTTCACAATTTATTATTTGCCAAGGCCTTTCCCTCACATTTGTCCTACCTCTCTTCCATTCTGTCAAAGAAATGTTTTTAAGGTATAGACATATATTCTTTGATAGCTCTTAAAAGCTAAGGAGAAACCACTAAAAAAAAAAAAAAAAAAAAAAAAAAAAAAATAAAACAATAAGAAAGAAAAAAAAAAAAAAAAAAAAAAAAAAAAAAAAAAAAAAAAAAAGAAAAAAAAAAGGGCACTTCAGCTATGTGGTGGTTATTGGAAACTTTCATTGGGAACTTAGCAAGTATTTTCACAACTAAGCATGATGGCGGTCCAAAGTGTAACAGATGCAAATTATGAGTGATTAAAAAACAAAGAAAAACCACACAATGATGCCACCACATATCTGTTATTCTTTACGTCTGTTGAATTACATGATAAAACACATTAAGGTCTTCTGAAAACAAAGTTTAATATAAATAGAAAGCAAACAGAAGATGAAATAAGGTCTTTAAACTTGTAGACTAATTTTTGAAGAATACTGCCTCTTCATTTACAGTTTGTATTTTTCTCTAGCCTGCTGAATGGAAGAAATTATTAACTTGATACTGAAGTTGTATTCTCAGAAGACACTTATAAAAACATGCATTAGCATGCAGACTAATTTTTTCCCCTGCACCCTAAAGCACTCTTAAAACAATTATCTGAAAATATAATTTAAAACAGCACTGTGACATGTGACTTGAAAAAAACTGCCCCAAGTCAGGAAAAGCATATTGCACGTTACTTGTATTGATGTCCTGAGAACCTTCAGAAAAAAGACAAACCAGGAGTACTGCCTTCAAACAAATTTACCATAGTGGTTGCATATATCAAAACTAAAGTTTCACATTTGCAGAAGTTAATTTCTTGTAAAGATGTACATTGACATTAAAAAGCCTGTACAGTTTTTTGAACAATCATTCCTGGTTTCAGTTGAGAAAGAAACTTCTGGATATGTGACAGCAGGTGTGTGTCTCATTGCAAAGCAGCAACAGGATATTGAATTTACCAGCAACATTTTTCAATGCTAAGATGGTATGTTAAAAAAACTAAGTCAGCATTGTCTAGGACTGCAATCAAACTCTAGTTTCACAGTGAAGTTAACCAGTTCCCTATCTTTGTCCTCTTAACACCAGTTCCTCTGTCCAGAGCCTGAACTACTGCCACAAGTCATTGAGCCCAAAAGATGAAATAACTGAAGGCAGTGAACCTTTCAAGAGTTTTTCCAAGAGGATTTCTTCAAGTAACATTAAATCCCTGATAAAGTTCTAAGAATAATCTCCAGTCTCAAAAGCAGCAACATCTGAAAGATCTAAGACATAACTTAAAGTTTTGGTTTTGTTTCTAAAATACTTTAAGGCAGAGTGATGTTGCATTCAGCAGCATCCCATTTAGATTCCAAGAGAATTTTAAGTCAAAAATGATTTCAGTCTTCTGGACCTTTTTTTTTTTTCCTTTTATTCTAAAGGCTTACTCCTGAACTATCACTCCTGCTCAGAGAAAATGGAAAGTGTTCTACACATAGATTTCTACATAAACAAAGTTCACATTTAACTGATACCAGTTTCAGTATATTTAGTAGAAGCTTCCAGTAGTATAAGCTGCCACTGTTCAAGTGACATGTCCCTGGAAGAGGAGAGCTGGCTGTGTGTGTTCCAACAACATCCTCTAGGTCCATTGCTACTTGGCCAGAAATTCAAACACTCCAGCCTGAAATAACTCTTCAACACAAGCTTTCAGACAACTCTGAAGACTAGAAGGAACTAACCTCCACAGGGTTTCTACACAGATGCCTCTCAAAGGGATGTTGAGTGAAGTATATCAATGAATTTCTACTTCTCTCTTATTAAGAGCCAAAGGTACAACCTTTGGCAGAAAGGCCCCCTGGTTCCAGTGATCAGTGTGTCTAGATCAACGTCCTCTGAATGCACGAGTCATGAGGATTGTGTTCTTATGTGGTTTTTACTCAGATGCACATCTTGTACCACTCACAGGGTCCCTTCTTCAGCTTCTGTTCATATCACCTTTTTCTCCTGTCAATATTTATCCATCCAAACACCCAGCTGCGTATGAGCTGTGACCACTGAGGTAACTACTGCCATAAGCCATGGAAATGCAGTATCTGGGCTCTGTTCCTAATGCCACCTGCACAGCAGCGGGCGTTTGGATGGGCAGAATCTGGGCAGATGGCCGAAGGCTGGCCCGAAGAGCCGCGTAGGAGTGCAGTGAGCTGTCAGCACTGCCAGCAAGCAGAGCGCTGGGCTTGTGTGCCTGTAAGGAGTCACGGTAGGCAGAGCACAAATCTTGCACTGGCGACGGGAACTGGGAAAGCGTAGCTGAATGCTGGGCTAAAGGGTGGTAGCTAGATTGCTGGAAGAGAACTTGAGTAGTGGCTTGATGACTCAGATTTCCCATTGCTTCCTGTTCTTGATGTTGAATTGTTACTTGCTTTATGTTACTGGCTTCTTTAATGTCATTCTCATAACATCTGAAACAAATTATAAATAAGATTTATCAAAGAGATAAGTTCATAGAGCTTGTATATATCCCAAAGTTTTCACCAGTCAGGCCATATCATCAGCTTTTTGGCCCTAGCTGCATACGGTAATCCTCATTTGCTTTCACAATTAATTTCTAATGATCCTGCTGCAATCATCACATACTAACAAGAGATTTACAGGTCATTTTACATCACAAGTATGTTTTTACTGATGGAGTGGTTATCTTGGAACCTGAAGTCCACAACACAAAGACATTTTGAAATAGTCTCTCTAAGTACTTGCAGAGTATTAAAGTGCACAGGTGTAAGTGAACAAGGCAAATTCCTGTTAGATATTAGGAAGAAACATTTTTGCACTGGAACAAGTTGCCCAGAGAGGTTAGGAAGTCTTCATCCTTAGAGATAGTCAAAACTTGACTAGACAACACCCCAAGAAGCCCAATTTAACTTCAGTTGACCCTGCTTTAAGTAGGAATTCAGAAAGTCCACCATCACTCCCAAACTAAATAATTCTACTAAACTTTACTTTCTATTAAGACTGTACGTGCTCACATACCAGACCAGTATTGATGCATTGCAGTCATGTCCTGTACTGAAGAAAAAACCAAAGAATAGTTCTGAAAAGTCTCCCTACTGTATTCTTGATGTTAGAGACACACTGGTGTCTCTTTGCAGCAAGTATATTGCAGGCACAATGAGAAAACAAAGGGAAAAAAGCTTTCAGCCACCAACTGGTAAAAGCTTCCATCCAATCCCACAGACAACCAGTACAAGAAAATGCAATGAACACTAAATTCTGTGCTCCGTTGTGCATTGCAAATATTGTTAAAATACAGACTGAAGATGGAGCTTACCAATGTAATATTGTACTATCTTAGTTCTAGGTAAACAATTACTGAAAAAAAGGAGCATTAACATCTTCCTAATAACACAAACAGGTTACTTTCTTTCTGATCTTACATGAGCATCATTTCAATGCACTGGGCAAGATGTTCCCAGGAATAACATGTCAGCAGTTCAAGCTGTGTTGTCCAGGAAGGAGAAATCTGCATACAGATACGTGAGGCACACACACAGGCTGCAGCAATCAGAGATGGGCGAAAATTGAGGAAAGCATGATCTACAAAAGAAAAAACAAAAGCAAGAATTATCTTACTAATCACCGCAGTGAGCCTATTATGTATATACATGGCAAAACATGACAAAATTAAATCCACACTTAGTTACACACATCTCAGAGTATTAACTCATGACAAAAAGTCATGAAAAAGGCTCTCAAAACTGGATGAAGCTTTCCTGAATATCTCTGTACTACTTGTTCATAACTACTATCAAGGCTTCACTATAGTTTCTTTCATTTCAGAAGAAGCCACAAAATAAGATTTTGGTGAAATTTGCAGACTGGTCTCAACTGAGCCGAAGTTAGGTATCGACAACTACATGCACATTTACGTTAGCGCTGACCCCAACCTATGAGGATGCTGCAGTTCATTGCCTCTTACATGGACAGATATTGGAAGCAATGCTGCAAACCAAACCATTAAAAGTGCCATCATTATAAATGTCATGTCTTGAAGCACAGAAGCCTCTAAAAACATAATTAAGAAAGATACATACTCTGAACTGCATAATATCATATTTGGAACAGACAGCAGTTCATACTCCGTGGCTTATCAAAAATTAGACCCATTTCTGACAGTCTTACCAATTAGTGTTCCAAGCTGAAGGAAAACAATTGATCTAGAGATTTCTGAAAAAAGACAAGAGGTTTATTTGCAAGGAAGGGACACTGTACCATTTGCCATCTGAAATAACTGCCAAGAGAAACCCTTCTACACAGATAATTTTGTGCAATCTGTATTATGACAAGTTTTAAAGCCCTTCTGTCTTTCAAATTTTTGCCTTTTGCCAAATGGAAGATCATTCTAGCATAAAACTAACCCTCTTACCTTGCACTGAGAAATCAAGGAAATAATATGCATATTTCTCCAGAAAATCTTTTATTTTGATCAATGAGGTGATTGGCCAGCCATTGTGAAGGTCATTCTCACCAATGGACACACAGAGGTAGTAATCAATGTAGTGTGCTGGCGTCGGCAGACACAGGTTCCAGTTGAAGTTTTCCAAAAGCAGCATTTCCATTCTAAGCAAATCTTTCTTGTTCAATACAATATTCACATTGCACATGTATGCCAGGTTATTTAAGTTCTCCAACTTTGGAACTTTATCTTCTTTTTCTTCAAATTTACCTGCCAGAAGAGATGGCTTTCAGATAAGATTTATTGTTATGATTGAATGTCCAAAAACCAAAGACAACTCCCAAAACCAGAAAGTCTGATGATAAAAGGTACTTTTTAAAGAAGGACAGAAAAGTACGGTAACAGAAGTAGGAAAGAAGCCAACAGACTAGTCAACATATTCCTATATCCTTTTTATGGTTTTGTTTGGTTGTTTTTGTTTGTGTAGTATTGATGCCAAAACCAAGATTATAAACTCATCAGGACTATGGATAGTTTTTCTAACAAGAACTGGAAGCAATTTGCTGAAGGGCATTAAGTGAAGTATGAAGAAAGCAAGAAGTATGGGGAGAATATGGCAAATGAAGATCTAATATTGAGGAAAAAGCTCCTTTGGGTATGGAAGCTAAATGCACATGCTACAAAAATGAAGACATTAAAAACCCTCAGGCAAGACCACCATGCTGCTTCAGAATTTCTCTTTGTTCCTTCCTGTTTTGGAGGGCCTCATTAGCTAAGGTCACTGAAAGGCTAGGAGAAGTATACTGTAACCAAGTGATTAATAATGAACAATTCCTATAGGACTGCGAAAGAGCATACATTTTCAGAGTTAAGATAGCTGAGTAAAGTTGCAGCTTTTTCTAAATTGTATTTACGGCCCTACTGAATTAACAGCAGTCTCTAGAATGTAGCTACTGGTGAAAATTGAGTCAAAGTGCTGTCATTTTGTACAGAAAACCTGAATCTCACTCTCTTCACCCTTCTTTCATAAAAAGCACCCAACATCAGATTTGGTTACCAGGATTAGATCTATCAGTAATAAAGCCGTTACTTTGCTGCACACTTAAGCAATTAAGTCTTCTTAAATTCATGCTGTTGGTTTACCATGCCAAAAATGACCTATCTACCAACTACTCCTTGTTCAAGGGCTAGCAATCATCACCACTGATGAATTTCCACTACAGCTTAAAGAACATCCATGCTGCAAAATCCAAACCCATAGCTACTGTAGAGTATTCATATATTCTACAATTTATTTTTGCATCAGTTGTCCTTGCATGGCCTCTGCAAGAGTTCTCCTTCACCAACACAGGCCAATTAACAAGATATTGACATGTCATATGGCATCAGAGTATTCTCATCAAATCTAAAAACAATTGAGTATTGCAGTATAAAATGATTTTAAAAGTAAGATCTTGCTATCCATTCAGTAGAGCAATTCCATCCAAAGTGTCTCTAGTGTATTAAAAACCTGACGATTTTATGTACTACTAGTAGCTTAAGTGTCTTTTAAACACATTTAAACATGGATTTTCCATCTTTGAGCCTGTTCAGGTATCATGGATATGAAATGCAGTAAAAGTGTAATAGAGCAGCCACCCCACTATAAAAGACTATAAAGATAACAATAAGAAACAAAATTCATCCATCATATGAAATACAATAGGAAAAGATTGTGAGCACATAGTCAGTGAAAAAGCCCTTAAAATTCAGGAGCCTGTATACACATGAGTCTCCTTGTCACCTGAATTCAGAACTGTTTAAGAAAAATGAAATTTGAGAGAAAAGTTAACCCTTTTGTTTTTTCCCCACAAGGTCATATCAGAGCCTGATACAGACATTTAAGGAGTATGCCAGCAGAAGCAGGAGAAACCGCTGCATGCCCAGGAAACTAAGAATGAGACCTGTAATTCTGGCTTCTGTAAGTTCTAGTTCCTTTTTTCTTCCCACTCAACCTTGGAAATTTCAGAAGGCCAGATAGAGTCTGGAAGGCAGACTATCAGCACAGCAGTGTTGGGAAGGTATCATACCAACACAGGGCAAATTTGACTTGATCAAGCTAATTTCTCTTTTAAAGTAAAAAATTATTGACAACAGCTAAATTTAGTGATTTAGATTACTAGTTAGCTTTTTGACACACTAGTTCCTAGCTTTAATGTCAGATGACAGTGGCCACTGCAGCAGAGTGGAGACACTGAGTATGAATGTAGCTAGATAAGTTGAAGAAAGGCTCCAAACCTGAATTGGGACTGGGGGGAAAGAAATCAACTCAGAAGTCTTGCTTCAAATAAACTATAAAATTTGAATATGAGTTACTTTCCAAAACAACATACAAGCAACTTGATCACATTTTCTTTCCCAGTTCCACCTTGACCTAAAGACTTCGCTACCCACTGATTTTTAAATTGGAATCTGGAGAAGACAGCAAAAGTTAGTTCATTCCATCAAACCAAAGAGATCAGAGGCAAGCTGGGAAATAACATGTTTTTAAAATGCAGTGCATCCTCTTCCACTTCCCTAATTTAAAAGATACCAAAATATACTATTCTTATTTTTATTCCTTCGGTTACACCTAAAACTGAGAATCTACACACAGCAATTTATGCTAAGAGCGGCAGGACCTTCACCACAACTGCTGCAATAATATTAAAGGCTCAGACAAGACAGTTGCAAGTCTAGTATAGAGCAAACAAATAATACTGATTGGTTTAAGCAACATCACGCTTTGGGAAGAAAAACAAAGCTGTTGCACCTACACTATCACCTGGCCTGAAGTTCCTGAGAATGGTGTATGAGTCATTTGCATGCTTTTGAAATGCCTCTGTGGATGTCTCAGATTCAAAGCTGTTGTGTTCCGAGCTCAAATTACAGATAAAACCATTCAGTTGTCACTATTGCCCTCAAGAATAGTTTTGTTTTGAGGTAACAGAATAATAAATTAAGCATTGCTTTAAAGGCTTAAGTACATGGATGCTGCAAATTTTTATACAAGGAAGCCTACTGAGGTCAATAGAATGAATAAAATAAGATGAACACATAATGTTTACATTTGTGACCAACTTTTCTGTAAAATCTAAATAGATGGGGCAGCACGGGACATACTGTAATTAATGATGCAAAGATATTCTGTCCCACTCTGAATTCTAGTCAGATGCTCCTCCAGGGAAAAAAGCAAGTGCTTTTTAGGTTACACATTCACACACTTGTTTTGATGAAAGGAAGCCAGAGTAAGTCCTGTTGTCAAGGAGAACAGGCTTAAGTTATAAAGACAGTAGATCATTAGTACCTCTGTCACATTATCAAAACAGCCTATCAATCTACGCCAGATTTTCACTAGGAAAAACTAAAGGTCTCAGAGGAGCATCATCGCTGTCAAATGCTCCCTGAAGAACTGATTCACCCACTGCAGGAGGCAAGAGTCACTATGCACACCTGGCTACACAGCCTGCAGTTCAGACTGATTGCTGGTGCTTGGGTAGATGATCTTCCTGGGGTTTTGCATGGGTAGCAAAACAAAAGCAGGACATGCATGCAATTTGTTTTGCTACATTTTCAGAGTCCCTGAGAAGACCAAGGAACAAAAAAGACTGCCAATTTAAGAGAGTCATTAAAGTACTCTTTGTCCCCTAAACAATTAAAATCAATCCAAAAGAAGGATAAAACAGTCAAGCCCATCTAGCCCAGCATAAAGACCTACAGCTGCTTACACAGCGGAAGGACCAATTTTTTAAATTCCTATATTGTTCCAGAAGGTGGTCCAACAACCTTCCGAGACTCTGTCCCCTGCCACCCCCCAGATACAAACAGAGCTTTTAACTGTCCTCTAAGCAAGACAAGAAATAGGGTATTTTAGAGAGAGTCTGCCTAATTCCTTTTTCTGCAGGATCTTGCAAAGTGAGCAGTCAGGGATTTTTCATCTGTCTGTACAATACCTAGCACACATGCAAACCACTTAACTCAAGGCACCTGAGTTTTTAATGCCTTTAGTAAAGTTAATTACTAATGAAAATATTCTGTCCATGTTACAGCAACAGGGAAATACGAAAAAAATTACAACCAGAGATTAAGGTTTGCACTAATCTATATCCTGGACTGACATTCACTATTATCTTTTATTGAAAATAAGTAGCTCTGTCATCTTTGTCAGAACAGTTACCTGCTCATGAAAGTGGGACAATAAATGGAGAATAGATCGCAAAGCATAGTCCAACAGAAAGCTGCTTGATGTCTGACAACAGCTCCATGTAGTCAATGGGGAATTAGGTGATAAAGGATTACCCATGCCCTAAACTCAGCCCATTTAGCACAGACATCTTTTCTTGCTCTAATTTCTGAGTTAACTCAGCTGCTGAGAATCCAGTGGCAGATTAAGGAGCTGGGCAAAAGAAAGCCAGGAATACCATAGGAAGTCCCCAAGTACTCTGGGAAGCAATGCAGCACTGGATGTGCTGAACAGTAAGCTAGCTTTGCTTAAAACAATACTCAAGTTTAAAAACTGTTATCACATCTCCAGAGCAGCAGAACTCTCTTGAGGAAGAGGGGCCACAAGAACTAGAACTGCTGGAACATTCAGTCCACTGAATGGCTGAGGGAGATGTTGCTTTTCTCAGGTATTGAAGCACCTGCTACTGAAGAGGGTTAGCTCTTCAGGGAAGAAAGGAACAGCTTTAAAAACCCAGCTAGGATTTTACAGCAGCAAGCAAAAGCTGCACTGCTTCAACGATACTGATACACCATAACAGTACAGCCCCCATATAGCACAGTTTCAAAACTCACAGAAGAAACCGTTGCAGCGGCTTCCTCTCTCCCCAGAGTTTACTGGTCGTGCAGCTGGACCATCTGAATGGATTGTGTCAGTGCATCTCATTTACTTCGGGGCAGCTGGTTTGAGCAGCTTTCAGCGGACAATTTGATCCAAGGAGCACTAAAGCAGATGGGATATCTTTACACAATCCCTTTTTCTAACAGAGCACTTAGGGCTAGAGCACCTTCAAATATCACCATCATTTTCTGTAATAAATTGCCCAATGAAGATGCAGTTTAGAACATCATCCAGCAGTCCAACCTGCTCCTCTACAAGAGGCTGCCTTCTCGACTGCCAGGTGAGGTGAACTGAAAGTTGCTCAATTCCATTCAGCCTACACATCAGTTAAACTAGATCCACTTACTGAAAGCATCAGCCAGCTGATTTTACCCAGAGAAAATCAGAGCCTACTCAAAGCACTGGGGTGCTTTGGGTGAAAAGGAAAGTAGTAACATTTTCAGTCACTTATCTGTTTGCAGAGCAAGCATCCATCTGCATAGCCCAGTGCAGAGACAGCAATCCTGGCTTCTGTGCAGGTGTAGAGTCACTATCCTGCTCTAGATCCAGCTGGCTTGCCTGAAGATCACCAGTGTCAGCTGCCCAACATTCCTTCTCACCAAAAGCCTGCATCTCACTGAGCAATAACTAGTCTGCTTTACACAAGCAGATGGATTGTCTTGAGCAATTAAAACCACTGGACTTCACTAATGATCTTTCAGCAGCAGGAACCTACAACCTCTTTATTACCATAGCTGGACCTCAAAAGGAGGTCCTCTGTCTTCTAATCGTGTACCTACCAAAATGTCCATGTGGACTGGGTCTTTCTGTATTACAAGAACATGTGTAGTTCACAATTCTGATTTAGATCACAAAGTTTCCCTTTATGCAAGTGAAAGAGACAGACTACTCTAAATACATTCCTAAAAGTAACTGTGTGTCCTGGGTTAAGCCGAGATAGTTTTTTCCAGCAACTTTTCCTTCCCTCCCCAAATAGCTTTCAGTTCACCTCTAGATTACTGGTAACAACTTTTACCATTCTTTTTCAGAACCGATTCAGAGAAAATAACAACCATTGAATGACATTAATAAACTCCAAAGCTTTTATAGCTGTTCTGAGGAGCTAAGCTATCCAACAGGAATTTCCAGAGGCCTTCTCCAATTAGCAGACTGTGCAAACATTGCCAAGAAACATACTTCTTCCAGCTAGTGAACAACTGGACAATTCAAGGGACACACACCCACATTCCTCTCAACTGCAGCAAGTCCAGGCTGAACATTCTTGGCTGCCAGTGCAATCTATTTGGAACAGCATTGTCTTCTCACTCCCTCATCTCTCTCACAATTATTACTTAAGTGGGAAGGAAGCACTACCATCATCCAGTTTCCCTGTCTGTGGAAAGCGATGAGCCAGTCAAAATGCATTTCTAGAATACAGCAAGAGAAATTAGCTCCAGCTGACTAAGGGACATCTAGTGAAATGCTATGTTCTCCATCATGAAAGCACTGCTGTTGTAGGCTATCAAAAATCGTCAATGGCAGTGTTTGTAGGTAAAGGAGAAAAAAAAAAAGAACATTTTGAGATCCTTTAGATCCGAGACAGAAGCAACAAACTTCAAAGGTAAACACAAGTTTACAACAATTTCTCTGAGCTTCAAAATTGTCCTCAACTTGCATTTAGCTTAGAAGTTTGTTGCTTCCATTTCAAAAGTTGGGTATCTAAAAGCTTCTCTATTATGCCCCTCCCAACCCCCCAAAACCCCACACTTCAGTAATTAGTGGGAATAAGTGACCTTGCCTTTAATTACACCTCATCTCGCTTGTGGTCGGCACACTACCCTTAATCTCTTGCTCTAAGGAGGCAATCAGGAAGATAAACCCAGAGTTTCTCAAAATGTGTTTATAAAAAATATTGAAAGAGTCTGCATTAAACACTCATCTTGATATAAACACCACAACTATTTTTAAAAAAAAGATTATTTTTTTACTGTCTACAGTAAAGGTATACAATTTTTTAGAAGTACAAGTGTCTTGCACCACAGCCTGAAGAGCACTTTTGCTGCAATCCTCTGCTGAACAGCTCTGCAGCTTCCTACAGTAATGCTTTGTGGGAAGTTTCAATTACTGCATCTGCAGTAACAGGCAAGGGACTAGTTTTATTCTTCTTTGCTACAATGAGAATTTTCAAGGTGACTTCAGGTCGATACTTCTAACTTACTCAGAATCTTTTACTACAAAACATAAAAAAGCCCCATAGTACAACTCTTCTTCCATTTCATATAATTTTGAAAGTAACAAACTAAACACAGGAATTCCCACTTACTGTAAAGTGTCTTTTCCTGACTTGCATCACTTTGAACTATACATACCAAAAAAGAATATCCTTATTGCACATTAAGATGGCCCAGACAGTAAACAGAGCTTACTACACTCCCAAAAAGTCTCCAGACTGACCTCTAGCATTTCAAACCTTATCTGTACAAGTTAATTAGGCATTAATTTTGTGCAAAGCTGCTTTGGTTCAACTTTCAATGTTTTGTTTGTACATGTTGGTAGGAAAACTGCCTTTAACAGTAATAGACCTTTTCCCCTTCCTGTAACAGACAATTTAATTCTGGATCAGGATGTACACGTGCTATTGCACTGCTCTAATCTTAATTTTAGAAAGATTCTCACACTCATTAACTCACTAGTCTCACTGGCTCTTTAAAGCAAACTGCCTTTTTTTGTCCTTTTAAAACAGGCAGATGTTGCAAAACATTTCCCTCTAGTGTTACCCTTTACCACAGGGCAGTTTGTGAACTTCCTTTTGCTTCACAGTTGCAGAGAGGTTTGAAGTTGTCTGGTAAATTCTGCCAACCTACCGGTCTGAAGCAGCTCATCAAAGGTTCAGGTCAGCAGAACTACAATATCCGAGAGTCACCTAGGCTGCCATAAGACTGTACCTACAGCAACCATTTACATTCTTCTTTGTTCTGATTTTAATATTGGCCTTTTTTGGCAACATGAACCAGTAACTGCTCCACATAATTCACCATCTTCTCTGGAGTCAGAAAGACAGCAATGCTTAAACACACCAAGTATATGAGGGTGGTTTTTTTTTATTTTACCATTAACTCTGCAGATTAAGCCCTTCACAACACAACCAGCAAGGAAAAAAACAGTAGAAATCCCATGTCCTGAGGGGTAAGTGTATAGTATCACCTTCTTTCCTCAATAGCTTCTGGCTTTCCATAGTGTTTTTACCGTAACCAATATGACTACTTGCACTTTTCAGCCATTAATGCTGGAGACTGCATAACTTTTGTTGTCCACAATAGCTCACTGCTCTACATGGCTCCCATATGGCAGGATAATTTCTCTGTAACCTAGAAACAGAGTTCATAAGTCTGCAGGGGTAGACTGCAATTCCTTGAGGCAACAGTCTTGCTTTCCTCCACTTGCACAGCATTGGCTGCAGAGATTTCAAGGAATCACTAATGACAAATGTTCAAGATCATTTGCTAGACAGACACCAATACTGAAACTTCAGTAGTACACACCAATGCCTAGCTATCTGATAGGAGCCCAGAGCAAGCAATATGCATTCCAGCATCATCAACACATCCACTAAGTGCCTCAAGAAGCAAATTTTCCTTTGGCCCCTGAATTAGAAACCTCTGATTTACAAGGAACCAATTATGCCCAGTGATCACAGCAGAGACAGCTTGTCCAAGGAGGGATCTCCAGGAGAGGCTGTGTGTTACACAGATACCATTCCCTACTAACCAACTCTTCCTTGGAACTAACCTCTCCCAGTCTTGCTGCTTCCTTTCCATCCCATCACTCCCTGATCTTCATTATCCCCTTCCACTGACCCAGCTTCAGCTGCCAAAACCTCCTCTGCACATTAACACCAGCAATAGATGAGTAGTGCAAGCTATGCAGTTGAGCAGAGTTTATTAACAGCCCTCTTTATGCCTTACCTTAAGTAGGTAGAAACTGTTAACGCAGAGGAAACAGCACGTGATATATAAGGAAAACAACCACCTGCTCAGGAAAAGCCTTAATAGACAGCAGCCAACTTACTTGCTAGGAGAAGACAGGCAAATGAAACGGTGTGCAGTTGCTTGACAGGGATATCATAGCGATCCATAAAGAGGTCCAATAAATAGATAGCAAGATGCCGGGCTGTAGGGCAGAGATCGCAACGGTTGCTGAGGACAGTCAAGAAGTCAATGAAGTATCGACGCATCCCAATCAGTGGTGAATGAGCCTTATACACAGGCAGCTTAAGTTCCTATGGGGGAAAAAAAAGGGGGGGGGAGAAAAGAGAGGTACTGAAACAAATACCATTTCAGTATCTGTAATCCCAAATAACACCCACCACCTGCTGTGGCAAATGCTTAGCAGCTACTGACACAGAAGTCAGGGCTGGATTAACTGCATGTTTTGACAGATAACTTCTAATACTGCAGTCATCCACACACTTTCCTCACAAGCATTAAATACATGGTAAAACACCATAAATTATAGTTTAACCCAGAAACAACTTGCTGTTGCTTTCTACAGAACAAACTTCTTGGCCATGAAAATTGTTCCTGAAGAACTCCTTTTTAATTTTGCTCACCCAAATGGGACTGGGCTGTTAAGTAAGGTTTTACCGGAGTTTCACAAGCAAGAAGGGCAAGATACATTTCTCCGATATTACTCCTTCCTCAGTTGACCAAGTTACTACATCCTGTGCCAAAAAAAAAGCATAAGTCTTTAGAAAAAATAATGTTTAACATTTAAAAAATTCACAAGGTGCATGTCTGCAACAAGAAACAAAAGTAGACATTAACAAGAAAAAAACCACATGGGATAATGATTAGACTTTTCCAATTATAGCAGATCCAAGTATTTTCTGTAGTAACCTATTTCATCATTATAAAAGCTAATTATTCAACTGACAGACTATTTCACATGTAAGATATGCTTTTTTATTTTAAAGGCAGAAATATATAAGTTTTTGGTTTACCTATACTAAACTTCACCTGCAATGGTTTTTCACACACAAGTTTGTAGCCACTATGCAAAAAGTAGGTTAAGGGAAGGAGCAAAGATCTTTGGGAATAACTGCAAGAAGCTAATGCCACTTAAAAGTTCACGCTCTCACTTTAGATATGGTCATATACTAATGCAGTTACCATGGCCAGCCTTGAATTAAAATGGGCTGAATACATGTTGATAAGCATGGATTAGAAAAATACCATTTCGGCAAGGTATCTCTCTCAGTATTTTGTCAAGGTAATACATCATTTTTGTACTAGAAAATAAATTAGAAGTAGTAGTGCTGCAAGACAGACATGTTTTATAGTGGGATACAAAGCAGTTCATATCAGTTAATTCTACTAAATAAATCAAGACTTTAAAAAAAATGTTCAGAGGAAATATCTGCTCTGACTATCCCATTTACAGAAGAGGCACCACCTTGCCCAGCCAGCACGGTGGCTGCCCACGCTCCTTTCATCCCCTGGAAGGAGACATTCCACGAGGAGGTTCAACTTATCAGCAAAAAATAGCTGTACAATCAGGCTCAGAGGGGCGCACATAACTGGAAACCGGGGAGGCTCCAGAATGAGAAACAACTTACAAAGACAGCAAGCTGAGCACTGTTACGGGTGATTGCTTCCCAGGCCTTCTTAAAGAAAGTCAGTGAAAAAAACCCACATTCCGGACTGAACAGACACACGCTGTGGACAGGCAAACAGCCCTCTGAAACCTGGAACAGCCTTCACTGGGGGATTGCAAAGAATCGCCCACCAGTAACAATTTATAAAGCAAGGAGACAAAGGAACATGTTTCCCCCCCACACTGTGTTATACCCAGAACCCCCCCCCCCC
>VZTO01007783.1:38019-56493 GCA_013400615.1 Syrrhaptes paradoxus
CCCCCCCCCCCCCCCATAAATTTGATTTTTTGATTGCCTTGTGTACAGAGATTTCAATCTGTCAGTACAACTGACATGTGCAGGCTGAGAGCAGGAACTCGTAGCATACCCATAACATGTACCTTCTGGCAAAAAATGCTTTCAAGCTCAGTGCTTACATCAGTTGAAATAGCTGCAATTTTAAACGTGTGTACAAAGCCCAAGCTGTAAGATCAGGTGGCAATTCTGCTTCTGAAATATTTTGTTCTTCTAGGTGATTGGTAGGAGCTTTTTTTGAAATATCCATCTTGTTTGAATAGCCAACTCTCCCAACAAAATTATACTATATACTCTGAATATAAATATATATATATATGCTGACCTCAATGTGAAATCTGCTTTTTAGACCATAACAATGAATGCAAGAAATACACAGTAACTCCAGTTATAGATCTAGTAAAAAAATCTGACATGCCTAAATGTTACAGTTCAGTGGGTGAGCATTAGAGGCTCAGAATGAAAGTAAAGAGACAGAGATTTGCATCTGAACCTCAGATGCTCAGAAGTCAGAACTACCCCTACTCAGCCCACTGCCCTGGAAGATTCAAAGACCAGCCAAAGCACTGAATTTAAATCAATAGGATTATTCTGCTACTGGTTTAACACAGACATTTACTCCCCTGTGAGACATCTGCTTTTTATACACTTTATTTTTTGAAAATCATTTACTAGTAAAGAGCATAAGTGAAAGGCATTCTCATTTTGTGCACCAAAAATCCCACGGCTTCTACATAACAAGACTTGACAGCACAGACAAAGTTCAGCTTCAGGATTAATGTTAGGAAGAACGGAGCCACGTGCTGTGGTTTCTTACAAGATCAAGTTCCTAGGTATTAATTGATCCAGGGTAATTATCTATGTATAGGCAAGAGCCTTGCCAGGCACCACATAGCATGAAGTAGCTAATAAGTAGTTCAATAGGACTGCTTTTACACTGACAGATCAGTCTCACATGAGATTTCTGTTAGAGGAAAGCGAGTGGCACATTGTTTAACAATGAAAGAGCTGAACGGCAGGCTTACAGTTATCAACACAGGGGTGGGTATGCACCGCTTTCCATCAACCCCCCCGCCCCCGAGTTCTTTAGCATAAGTTCATCAAGAAAAAAAGGCTCCTCTGAATTCAAAAAATGCCTTTGCTTTTTTGGGGATAGTGATGCATGATCAGCAAACACAACTCTATGGAAAAAACTGAACTTTTGGGGAGCAAGAATAAAATAAATAGTTGCCATTGCTTAATTTTTTCCTCTATCTCCAGTACAGTAATAGAGAAGAAAATGGGAGTCCAGCTGTCTGCTAGAATTGCCCTTTCATATGCAGCTTCTGCTTATCTTTGACCTGTTCATTTGTATCTGATAACTTCAACAACTTTGCTTTGGGCTACTGAGCAACTGCCACATTGAAATGCTAAAAGTGGCAGCAAATAAGAGGCTCAGAGGTATCTTGGAATTACTTAACAAACTTTGTTCAACATATTGATCAGTCTCTCTCCACAAAAAACCTCCAGAAAGGCAGAGCACAGCATTTAAATCATTTAAACCACTTAATCTCAAAACCTGAAAAGTAAGGTCAGTCCAAAGGGTGAAGACAATTTTTAAGCAGCCACCTTCTACTAGCTTCAAGACCTGACTTCATTAAGGAAGAGAATCAGTGTAAACATTTTAAAGTGGTGTTAAAGACAACAATTATTCCTTAGCCATCACATCAGAAAGACAGCCAGGCTCCAGACGTTAGCTATTCATTCACTGCAGAGACACAGCTCATCAGCAGTAACCTGACCACTTCAGCTGGCACCATTCATTACCTGAGCCCAGGAGACAAGATTTCCTCTGGTTTGGATTTTGTAAGCGGGCTGAGCAAATGCACTTCAGAATCCATCCCTAAAGGAGACGCTAGGCAAACAAGACTGAAACTAAAACTTTTTGAGCAACCACATGGAGGTTAGGCTTTCACTGGCCACTTGAACTCAATCAGACAAACAGTGATTGAAGTAGAGAGGAAGAAAATCTAACAGGATCACTTCCTCCTGCTCCCTTAAAGCAGCAGCTGGTACAGACCAGTCTGCCCAGCATTTATCTGAATCAGAGTACCACATCAGATAGTTTGGTGTTCAACGTGGCAAGAAATTCCACACATACGTTTCTTTCTGTCCAATTTCTTATCAGCAAAACTCTTTTTCCACTGATATAAAGGCAGTAATGAACTGACAAGCAGTCAGGAGAAAAAAGCTAGCAGTAGAAAAGTTAGCAAGTGATGTGACATTATGGTGATAAGTCACACTAATAATGATCAGTTCTTAGAACAAAAGTGGAATTCATCAAAGTATTTTAGAACAACTCACAGGCTTTTTGACAAGGAAAATGAAACGCTGTAACAGATGTGCCTCTGGTTCTAAAATCAGGGAGATGTTAACTGAATCTGGTTTTGTGCCATGTCAGAGAGCTTGGACTTCCTCAGGATCTGTTCTGTCCCACAGGTTGAATATGCAGCATCTCCTGCCTCCCTACAACAGCTCCCGTGTTTCTGGCTGCCCTCCTCCCTTTCAGCACCAGCCATCTCAGCTGCAAGATACCCAGCTGCTGCACACAGGCATCTCCAGAGCACCTCATCCTGGGTGGAGAGCCAGGCAGACTACCTTCTCATTTCTGGAGCAAAATGAAGCACCAACACCGAGCTACTCAGTAACAGTAAAGCCCGTTCATCTAAGAACAGCGATTAGAATACTTGCTTACACAGACACAGGCTCTATTTATTACTATGAACTTCATACTTCTTTCATTATTATCCTTTTTTAATCTTATATCTACTTCTGTTTCTGGATATGTAAACAGAATCCAGCACATGACCCCTCCTACCACAGCTCACAGGTCATGACAGCCATCCTAGACCAAAATCTGAAATAAGGTTCCAGCTGCAACAAGATCTCCCCGATTCTTCTTAATCCAGTGTTAAAGTATATAAACCCAAGACACCACTTGTGTGGTGTCTATATAAGACATCCAAATTTAATGTAAAAATAAAAAGATAAAAAGGAAAAAGGTTACTAAGTATTTAAGTTAGAAAACTAGTAAAAACCATGAGAACTTTGTGGCAATCATTTAACTCTCAGCAACCATTTAACTCTCTGCATGTTGCACATTCTGGGAAAATAGCCTGTACGTGACCACCACCAGATTCTTAAGAACTCCCATACTAAAAATAACAGATACTGCAAAGTTGTTGCCATTAGAACAGGAAAAAGAAATGCCTGAGGATGAAAAATAAAGGGAAAGCTTATCTAGCAGGCTATTAAGAGTTGTTCTTTGAAAGAGACAATCTCCTCCTGTTTTGTGTTCTAACAGAACAGTTTTCCATCTGTGGAGGAAAGGTGCCAAATTGATCTCTGATATAATTATTGCACCATACACAAGAAGCCACTAAAATCCTCTATAACATTATTTACGTGGACAAGAAGATGATATACAAATAAAAATTTAGACTAAATTTTTTTCAGAGGAGCTTGAAAATTCACAGCACTCGGCATGCTTCTTTGCAGTAGACTAGGTAGCATGCTACCGATTTAAATCTGCTCCTAATGTCATGCTTTTCTCCCTCCCCCTACAGAAACAACCCTTCTGCCTCCGCAGGCTGCAGTACTATGGCTTCTAGTAACAAAAATCACTCGTACAAAACTCACTAGTAAGTGTTTTGATGCTTAAGGCAGCTGACTGCAGTTTAATTAATTGGTCAGAAAGGCTAAGAGAGAGTGCATTTGTGAACAGTTTGATAGTAGAGTGCAGCTGATGCATTTGGTGTTTACTAATCTTCAAGCTGGCTGTGCAAACTCAAAAGGAAGGACAAAGATACATGACAGGGCAGCGCTCTTAGGGTATGGCCAGCAGGATGTGTTTCCCAGAGCAGAAATGCACGGCGAAAGGCTCTGAAACAGCCACATTGGATTCATCTGCACAAGCCATGCTGTCTTATAACAGAGATTGTCTTATAATAATTATAACTGTTAGAAGATACAGTGATAAGGGACAGCCTGGGATTCACTGCATGATCTATTACTCCTCTTTTCAGCCCTGCTTTAACCATATCTCAAGAGTCCTGAAAGTTACCACATTTCCCCTTATTTAAACGATCTTTTATGTGGAGGGTTTTTTTGCTGTAGGAGAAGTGACAGTCTTACACAGCATCTGGATTTGGTATGTTAAAGCAAGAGACAAACCTGACAGAACCACATTTCGAAAAGTATGTCAGACAGTTCCTCTCATTATTTCCAGGGAAAATTTAAGGTCCAGATACTCTCTAATAAGGAAGGATACATGGGCAATATATCCTTTATTTTTCTCCTCATTCAGCAGTGACCAATCAGGTAGACAGAGCAACAGCTTAAACACCCTCACTGCACTGCCTGCATCAGTGCTGCCAGCAGCTGCCCTTACTGATTTACGATACATTCTGCTGATGTGTGAATGAACCACCATAAATTAAAATTTCCTTCTGTGTTACCACTGTTTCTGCACACTCAAAAGGAGCAGCAAATTCATCTTCCACAGAAATCCAGCCACATAAAACAGAACCTCAAGCTCCAACCTATTCTGTGACTTTGGCTTACACTGGGGTGTTTCACTTACTCTTTCAAAGAACAGCGGCACCTTCAATAGTTTCCCCCCTTTACCTAGATTAAAGGCCATCTCAGACTACAGTCATGCTCTTCATGCACCTCCCCTACCACCCACCTGTGTTTCAAAATATCTACAGGTAAGCACAGACTCCATTCCTTGAGATCTGAGCTTGGTGTAGACACTAAGTTTCAGGTGTACTACTGAGACATCACACAAAAAACCTGTGGCAGACCAAGACAGTATTTCAACTGTTTCAAGTACAAAAGCTTTTTGTACTTGAATCTAGTCTATCCTTCAGTATCCTCACAACAGTCCCAGGCATTCGAAACTTGCAGAGAAGTTGAACTAGTATCATGCTTGAAAAATTATTACTTCACATGTTCCACCATGATATTTTATCAAGCATTTCATTAAGGCCTTCTTACACACTTCAAAGTATTCAGAAGTTCACAGCCAATGTGAGAAGGATCAGAGAAAGGAGTATAAAAATTGAAATTTCAACTTTAAGAAAGAAAGGAGATCATGAATAACCATGTACTTTATTAGGACACCTGTTCCTTTCAGCTCCATGCACATGCTGCCATCTCTAACATAAGAAAATTACAGCTAGCAACCAGTCATGCTGCTGTTGCTGATTTTCAAAAGCTAGTTTTTTTGTGGAGGGTTTTTTGTTAAATGAACAGATTATGCTTTTGTTGCTGAGCTTCCAGTCTTGAATAAAAAAACCTGATGTTAATACACCTCAATGCCTGTTACACGTACTTCCTTTTACAGCTGATTCAAATTGGACATTCATCAGAATGAAAGGTTAATGTTTTATCCTCTCCATTAAATGACATGGAAAAAGAGCACAATATCTTCTGCATGTCCCCAGGTATCTGGGACCCCTGCAGTTCTCATATGATTTTTGTTTTAAAAACACAAACCAGAAGGACCACCAACACAATGCCCCAACGCTGTCCCTCTGTCCAGACTCTGTAACTGTCTAGTCTGCACCAATCTGAATTTCAGGCTGTGCCAGGCTGATCTGAACATATCAAGCTTACAATTTAATTAATTAAGCATTGAAGAGATGACCAGTTTTTAAAATAACGAGGACAGGAGTCGGGACTCACAGGCTAGCAGGTAAAACAGTACCTGTTACATCAAGGCCTTCACACTATCAGCAGGTCAAGTAAACCAGATGGTTTGGCAGAACTACAGAAAATATAGGGACACATGCTGAGGGAAGGGAGAAGAGGAAGAAGTTGTGTTTTTACTACACAAAATTAATAACAGGACCTGCACTGCTTCTAACAGGATGATTTTAAACTGTAAGAATGGATTTATGGTGACAGTACTCAAAGACCAGTGAAGAAAAGGGCCCCTGACAACAAACCCTGCACAGATTACACTCCTGCTCAGAGACTGCACTAAACCGACACCAGGGATGAAGCCAAGGGAAATGTTGCATGTCAGAACAGAATGAAACACATCATGGTGGTAAACAGCATTTGCTCCTTAAGATTTTTAAACCCCGGGAGGAGGTGGGAGACAGGTGTGGAAGAGCTTTCACCTAGAGGAATCACTCATTTTTACCACTTTAACAGCAAAGGACTGTGTGCTTTCAGCAGAAAGAGGAATCAGCTCTCCTCACCCAGCTGAAAGTAACAGCAGACAGTAATTTGGACTGCCTTTAAAAAGATCAAGTTACAATTATTAACCTTTTAAATTCACAAACAACAAGTCCTGTAAAATTTGGCCCTGCTCTGAGAAGCTATACAAGAAATAAATAAAAAGGGAAATGCAGGCAGATCTAGTAATTCTCATTAGTTGCAGGAAATAAACATATCCTGGAGGGAAACATCCCAACATAAGCACCAAGATAGGGGAGGAACAGCAAACAGACATGGCTTATTTCTGGGACACTCAGACTGCCTTCTAAAGCGAAGTATTTCCTCAACTTTAAAAAACAAACAAAAAACCACAACAGCGACTTGTTACTCAGCTTTCCACACCTGCGGAGTATTCAGGGCTACTGAAGCAGAAGAGTTTTGTGCAGATGTTGCAATAGTTCCACAGAAAGAGCTCTCTGATTTTTGACATGAAAGCCAGCTGCCTGGCACAGCCCGTACATTGCCAGTATCAGTGACACTGGGCCATTGGAGAAGCAAAACACCAGAAAGCACCAGCACATCCATGCAGCATCTTCCTTGGCTCTTTCTTGTGTGTTAGGCTTGCCCAGTACAAACATACATAGTAAGCTCCAGGTTTTATTTCCCTTCCTTGTTCAGTCTGGCAATAGGTTTAATGTTCCAGTCTAATCCAGGGGAATACTTTAACCTCTCATTTAAAGCCTAAGGATGCGTGTAGCACTTTTGGAATTCAAGCGTTTTGCTCCACTAGGTCAGCACGCTCAATACCTAACACAATACAGCCCCGCTAAGCTGAACACTACATCCCAATAATCACAGCACAGATATTTGACTAGTCAGACAATTCAGGGGCTATTAATTTCCTCCACATTGAGCTAGAGCCTTTGGGAAGTCACAAAGCCTCACAGCATCTTTCAGCCCTCTCTGAGTTAGAAGCCAGGTATACCGCACACATTCAGTATCTGCTCTCATGCAGAACATATCCATCAGATTCTGCACACAGCATCTGTCACAAAGGACACCAACTTTCAATGAGATTAAGAACTCCCAAATCCTTCTGGGGGGATGGGAGGGATGGCACAACACTTCTTGCAGTTGTTAGCATAAAACCTGGGTTGTTTCATAGGAAGCACACATCTCCTGTATTTGTGTCTCTAAATTATTTTGGGGAAAAAAAAATGTTTCTAATGATCCTTCAGTTGTTTTAGGAAAGTAGTTATGTTACTTAAATGGGACATTTTATTCCACTTATTAAACTGCAAACTTTAAGTATGTTCTTAAACAAAAAGTGCAATAGCCTGCAACAACATACAATTCAACCTCCCTGACAAGCATCTTTACATAACTTTTCTGTGAGATTCACATGCTAAAACTAAGACCTGTTTATTCTCACCCAAGCCCAGAGACACACACTGTTCCAGGCAAGGTCTTCTAAGCACGTATCTTACACCAGAGAGGCCACTTAGACTTGACGGTACTATTGCCTGAATTTTCTGTATTGCAGTATTACACACACTGATACACCAATAATGACTAATACTCCAGTGGGGATGCCACTACTGAAGCTTATTTTGTTTTACGCCATTGCTATAAGCATCCCTAAAACTGGTCCATACTCACAAAACTGACTTCAGTACCTCAAAGCTACTTATCTTCCCAAACTTTGCTGGAGGATCCTTTTGAGGAGTTCCACAGCATTCTATGGTAAATTCTGATACTTTGCACATCACAAAAGAAATTTAGGCAATATACTTAAAAGTTGTTTTTGCAGCATTACTTTAAAAAAAATCCCAAACCTCAAACAAACAGAAAGTGAACTAAAAATAGTCTAATGGGCTAGGATTATTTTTCCTTGATATACTTGCACTCTGGATTCTCATTTAGTACTTCCTTCAAAAAGGAAAATCATCCTTACAGCAGAATTAGAATAAAACTTGTCCAAGCAGAAAGAGCCACAGGCCTTCCTCAGAGCAGGAAAAGAAGAGCAGCCCAGAGACCTTTCTCCCTCTCTACAGGTTATTTAAACTTAAATAATTCTTGTGTAATTTCAGCTGGCCTAGGTTAGTATTCCTATATAAAGAAGTTTTAGCAATCTAGAATCATCAGAGCAGCAGGCTGAAGAAGAAAATAGTTGATTAAAAGGTAGTAGAGAAATAAAAAAAAAAAAAAAAAGTCCCCCCCTGGCTTTAATACCCTGTCAGTTGGATTCTCTCACTTGTCTTCTTGCTGTAGGGCCCGGAAGACCTGCCTCAGCTGGAGGACATGCAAACAAACCAACCCACTCCCTGAGACCTGACAACAATTAAATCACCTGACATTATTTATTGCTAAACGCATGTGAAGAAAACCAAGGGAACAGAACGTCCAAGGCATTAACTCTGCTCGCCGTAACTCTAGGAACTTGAAAGCTGTGTCAGGCGCAGGAAGTGTTTGCTGAGAGCACTCTCGCATGTTGCCCAACTAACTGCACTCAGAGGTTCTTCAAAGCTGGGGGTTCACCTAAGGAAATGGGAAAAGTAAACGAACAGCCTTAGTTCTACCTGCTCCCCGTACAAGCACACCAGTTCATCGAACAGCGACCGGACTGTTTGCTGATTGCAGGCCATGTCACTGGTTTTCTAATCCACGTGTAAATGATACACTAACTCTAGAAAAGCCATTACAAGCCATGAACAAGATCCTGCTTTTTACTCGACCTTTAGCATTTACCTGTCAGAAAAGCAGCAAATCTGCTTCTCCAGATCCTGCAACAGCCTGATTTTTTTTGCGGGTCAGCATCAGCATTCTCTTCCCATTTAATGCAATGAGACATCAACACCCCGGCTAAATTAAAGCTCCTGAGAAGCTGCAAGGCAGATGTTTTTAGGTAGCAGTTTCCCCAGGTTTGGTTTTGAGTAAGTCTCGATCACAAAGCAGAGTACAGGGAAGAGCTCTGTGCAGAGACCTGCTGAAGGCGAGTTTTCCAGCCTCAGCCCTCAGCTCCTTCCTCCATCGGCCGGTGCCCGGACGCTTCTGCAGGAGAGGAAAGCGCGCAGGGGACAGCGAGGAGGAGGAGGAGGGTCTGCTACAAAGTGGGACCCAACCTTCGTCCTCAGGGTCTGATGGATGTCTGCTGCCAGCTCCCCTCTCCACCACGGCTCCTCCATCCTTTTTTCTTCCCATCCAGACAAAAGTCTGGAAAAGAGTCGGGGCCGCTCTGCTGGGAGGGAGAACAAACCGGACAAGTCGCCCCAAGCCCCGCGGCTGTTTCCGCCGGCCCTCCCCCGCCGGCAGCGCTGACAACCGGGGCACGGATCCATTCACTCATTACCTTCGGGGTGCTGCAGACCTGCGGACCCCACGGGCCGGGACCCCCCGCTCCGTGCCGGCGGGAGCGCTGACCCGCGCCCAGCCCCGGGGCGGGCGGGAAGGGGAGGGGGTGCGGATGCTGCTGCCCCCTCCGCCCGTGCGGCTCTGAGGTTAATTGTCGCTAATTAACAGCCAGGGCCAGCTCACTCCCCTTCGTGCACCGGCGCTCCCCCGGGCCGCCAGCGGTGGCACCTGCGCGCGCTCCCGGCCCCCCGCGGGTGGGGCAGGACGGGGTGGGGTGACATACACACCCCTCCCCCGGGCAGGGGGGCTCTGGGGCAAAACAGCAGCACCCGGGCGGGGCTGAGGGGGGGGTCTGCTGCGTTATCTTCCTCGGCGGGCTGGAAAGGGTAGGCAAGCAAAACTGCCGGAGAAATGAAATGTAAAGCTTCTCCCCGTAGTCCAGACACTGAATACTCAGTAAACATCCTCACCATTAACAGAGGAGATTGACTTTTTCCTTGTTTTAGGATTCCCAGTACAAGATGCCTTATCTTAAGCTGCCAGAAGCCTCTAGCTGGAAGTGCTTGCTCACGTCTGAGCACAAGGTTTGGCAGGGGCACAGATCCTTTTCAAGCCCCACGCCAAGGGCTCCCTCTCGCAGTGCCAGAAAGCGAGGCTGTCCTGGGCAGCGAGCTGGGACTTGCCAGAGGATGCGCTTCTCCCCATTGCTCTGCACTGCAGCCATAGCCCACAGCTCATGTCTTGAGACATCCTTGTTGCACAGCAGTGCACAGCACCAGCTATAGCCTTAGCTTGGAGATTCCAGTTTTTCCATCAGAGTTCAGCCTGGCTAAAGCTTTAAGCCTGGGTGACAGTCCCTGCTTTTCCCTGGGAGCCCAGGGACCCTCATCCTTTTGAAGCCCAAGAAACTGTCAGGCACCACAGCTTTATTCCCAGGCCTCTGAAGGCCATGTTTATAGTGCAGTGGATATTTCAGCAGACTGAACTGAAACCTTTCAACAAGTCTTTCTTTGCACTCCACTTCAGCAATTCCAGGAGCCAAAAACATCACAATGCAAACCATTTTCTACCCAAATTCGCTTCTGGGTACATTAAGGATGAAGAATTTTCATCATAAAGTCTACCAAGCCTATCAACAGTTTTCCCATTTAAAGAACTAAATTTCATTTTTAGAATTATGTGGGTTTAAAAAAAATATTGCCAGTCATTCTGCACTTGAATTTGCAATAGAGCCTCAGAAAATGTTTGCTTCTTGATTGGTTTCCTAAAGGAAAGGAAGAAAAAAAATCTGCATGCTTCAGTCAAAACAAATGTGTTGATTTTAGTGTTCTTGGGAAAATATTTCTGTGATCAAAGAAAGTTGTTGACCAAATCTTCCGGGGAAAACATACCCCAGCTGTTTATTGTCTGTGTTTACTGGCTGGTTCCCTGCTATAAAAGGGAAGCAGGGAGTTAAGTGGCAACAGCTATTAAGCCTACAGACAAAAGCTGCCACCAAGTGTCCATCAGAATAATTTTCCCTTATTTTCTTTTAACTACATCCCAATGCCCTTAAACAAAATACTTATGTGCCTTAATTTAAGGCAAAGAATAAAGCTATCTTGTCTTTTTGCTTAAAATCAATCACACACTTAAGAATTTTGTTGAATAAAATACAGAGTATTTCTTTACAAGTAGTCTGTTCATGGTTCATACAATAGTATATTGATTTTTATATACATGTATTATATCAATATAATTCTCTTTTTCAGTGTAAATCAAACCAATAGTATTATTTGAAAGAAAGTATCAGTTCTTTGAAATAAAGTTTCATTAATGTGAACATTCTATGTTTCTAACATGGTACAGATTTTCAGAAACTCATGTCCATAGCATCTATTAATTTAAAACTCTTGTATTTTTAAAATCTGAGTTATTAAAAAAAGTCTTTGTGTTTCCATGTGAGAAAGAAAACTGTTCCATGTAATGTTGGTTTTAATTTTGCAGCCAAAATATTTTATTTTTCCAGAATAGAGTCCATGTGTTTCACTTGCTTCATTTGAAAATAAATTATAATGTATCAGAAGTTTCCTTCAGTAACTGCACTGATATTAAAAATTAAAACAAACAATGAATAAGGGTCTCCTTTCTGTAACACAGCTGTTAGCAAGACTTAAATAGACTGTCCTACTGATTAAAAAAACCCACCCAACCAACCATGTCTTCGATATCATAAAATATTCACAGTAACAAACTAGAGCAGTAATTCTGGACTTGATAAGAGCTCAGACATAGCCTTGAACCTTGGAATTGCTTTATTTTGAAGGAGGGAGTGCCAGCAAAGCTGGTACATAAAACAGTGAGTCCAGTCTTGTTCCATCTGATAGTCAAATGAACAACACACAGACATTGTCATGAACTTGTAGATATGTAAAAATTTACTCCAGTTAGAGTATTTTTTTTTTCTATCCAAACAGGATCATTCAAATCCTCATCAGGTTCTGATGTAACAGGTAAAGTTTGGGTTAATACACAGGCTTTAGCCACATCAGAACTGGGTTGATTTATTTTTCAAGTGTTTTGAAAAACAGACTGAGAGAGATAAAAGTAAAATCCCATGGAGATTCCCCAAGTAGGTTTGCTTGGAGTTTATATTAACCTTGAGAAGTTTTATGTTAATCTTTCATCATTAGTAAGCCATGGTTGGGTGAAGCGCAGGTGCAGAGTCAGTAAGACTTCACCGATGCGGGTAGAGTTTGTAAGTCAATGCAATTGTTAATACTGAGGAGTTTTCCCTTAAAACTCAGTTTAACTCAAGCAAGTTAACACCTTTACCACTACTGCTACCATTCCAACTGCTAGGGCAAGAAAATTGCTTTTATGTTGACAAAACTATCTGAAAATAGCTAAGGACACAAACCTCAAAGTGACCAAAAAGTGGCTCAGGCAACCCACATCTTACCTGGCAGCACGAAGGGCTCAGAAGGGGAAGGGTCCCAGCTGGGGAAGCAGCACAGTGGAAATACTGCACTACAGGGACAGCACCAAAAGCAGAGAGGCTGTACCTGTGCCAGCAAGGAGCTAGGCAGCTCTTAGTTGAGCCTAAGTGGAAAAAATGGCTTTTTAGTAAAGTCTCACACAGGCAGCACCAGCTTATGCCTATAGTCCTGCTAGAGAAACCGTATATGTCAGGAAAACATAGGACAACCACTTGTTTCCCCCTTGCCATTAAAAGGCGAGGGGGGCTTCCCTTGTACCCAGTGGGGACATCAGGGGCAAACAGGGACCACCTGGCACCTGCACAGGGCCCAGCAGCCCCAGCAGTCCCCCTCCCCCCGGCAAGCTGCCCAGCTTGTTACTACCCAGGTGCTTCCCATTGCACCAGCATCCCACAGCTGGGCTGGCTCAACAGCAGCCTGAGCGCTAATTTAAGCCAGGCTGAGGGGCTTTGCAGTGTAATGGCTTCCTGTTGATGAGGATGAGCTTTATCACCTCAGGTTTTCTATGTCTATCTGTCCTTTCTACTGCCCTGCCCATGTGGTTTCCTTACTCCTATACAATGGATTTTTGTTATCTAGTCTCCCTCACTGAGTCTGGTTTTTCTATGGGGTTAGTTTTCTGCAATTTTAGAGAGTGCTATGTGTTCACAGAGGTACCTGAAGGCAGGATAAAGCAAGCAGCAAGGAGGCACAGCCCAGAGTAGCAAGAGGTAAGCAACACCTTCTCCTTCAGTGGTGTTAAAGGGAGTTGAGGGGAGTTGTGCCCAAACCTGGCTTGTCCTGTTCCCACCAAGAGTCAGTACTGGTGGGGTTGGGTAGTGGGGGCCTGATCCAGCAAAAAATGTACTTGTAGGGGAAGCTCCCCTAAGCTGTGTGAAGCTGTGCCATAATTCTGAAGCCTGGCTGGCTGGTACGAGGTGCTTTAACCCCAGTGAGCTGCTGTTGGGTGGGTATCTGTGCCAGACTGAGCCTGTGACTGTGCAAGGAAAGAACAATATTACAGATATTTTTCTAGGGTTTAATACAATACCGCTCTGCTGCTAGGTAGCTTGAAAACCCTGTTTTATTCTAAAGCTTTCAAATGGTTACAGTTCCTTGCTTTTTGCTGATGCTGAGTGGGTTGAGTTGGGATGCTTGTGCATCACCTTGAGATGCTGAGAGGGCCCAGGGGAGGCCCATGACCTTGTAGCTGCCCAGGAGCCTGAAATAGCCAAGCTTTGTGCCTGAGAACAGGCACAATGCCCAAGCTGGGCCTCCCTGAATTTCCCCTTCAAGCTCCCCATCCCCTCTTCCTGGCTCCTTCCTCCTCCGAGCACCTGTGTCCCTGTTCCTCCCCTCAGCCAGTGGTTTATGGGGAAATCAGAAGCTTTGTGAATGTACCCTTCCTTGTAGAGGTCTGTCACCTCCCTGTCAAGCACCTAGGGGACACAGCCCCTCCATGCATTTGCTGAAAAATGCAGGAGGAATATCAGGGCCGTCACTGGGGACACAGCAGTGCTGGAGTGGGACATGGGGAGCTGCAGCTCATGGGTTTGTGCCATCTTGATGTAATTCTGCAGTTTCATCTCTTGGACCCAACTTCTTCTGTGTGCAGGAATGGCCCTAGGCAGCAGGAAGGGGCCAGGAGCTGGGCTGTGGCTGCCAGGGGACAGGGATGATGGGGGGAGTCACCAGCAGCTACATGGTCCCCAAGGCTGTGTGATGTTACCATGGGCCTGTTGTAACTGGGTCTTCAGGGGCATGGCACTATTTTGCAAGGCAGCATTGACAGAGCCTGGAAGAACTGTAAAAAGAGACATTTCATTTGGGGGTGCTGAGTGTCGAGTGTTAACGGGTGTAGCTGAGGATAGGCTTGACTGGGAGCAGGGCAAACCACGGTGACTGGCACATGTTGCCTTAAGCCCAGTCTGTCTGTCCGCATGTGTGGGGCAGTGTCAGGCGCATGGCCAGGGCTGCACAGGGTTTGTGCCACCTTGCTCTGGTGTCTTCCCTTTGTTTCCAGCTGTGACATTGCATTGTTACCTTCTAGACACTCAATATACTGTGAGTCCGTGGTTAATGTTAATTTTCCACAATGAAAATCTTTTTTTATGTTTATTTTTTTTAATTGTTAGGATTGAAATGTATGGTTTAAAAAAATTATGAAAAATAAACCTTGAGGTCCTTTTGGGTAGACCAGCCCTGAAGGGGGTGAAAGGGCTTTGGGGGCTCAGAACCTGCAGCAGGCAGGAGGAGTTGTCTTGGGACCTGGGCTCATCCAGTGCTGAGCACTTCCCACCCTACTGGTATTTGTGCAGTGTGCTCAGACCAGGTGAAATAGCAGCTTTGCCTGAGCTGGAGGCGCACTGCTGGGTGGTACTGGGGATGGATGTGGGAGGAGAAGGCTCTGTGGGAGCGCAGCCAAGCTCTTGTGGCAGAGAAACCCCCCTCTGCCTTGGGGGGACCTGGGCAGGTACATGTGTCACAGCCAGGCCTGTGCTGGTCTGCAATGGGCCACAGGCAGAACCAGCAGAGCCCTTTCCCTGTTGCTAACTGCACACCGAAGGTAGATGCCCCTGCCCTTCCCTGCCCTGCCACGCTGGATGTGCTGGAGGGACTCGCTTGTGCCTAAACGTGGTGCAGGAGGTGGCAAAGGGCAGCTCTAACACCTGCAGTGCAAGATGCTGCTGTGTAACAGGTCGTGCACAGGGGTGGGAGATGTGGCCAGCATCCCCCTTAGACAGGACGTTCCTTCCTCCTTCCTGGAGGCACCTGCCCGTGTGCTCACCCACCCACCAGCTTTCCCAGCTCTTCTGCTGCGCCAGAGGTGCCTGGGCTGGGGCAAGCAGCCTGTGCGGGAGTGCTGCTCTCCTGAGACAGCTTGGCTGTGAAAGCCAGAGCTCTTTATCTGGTGTTTCTCCAGAAACTTCATGTTTCTGGAATAAAGAGACTTTATGTAAAGCTCAGTTTTAGTTGAAAAACAAAGTAAATAACTGCTTGGCTGGAGGACAATGGCAGCACAAACCAAAATGCAGCCTGAAGATGCAGACACAAGCCAGAATGTGTTATTTTTAAAATTCTCCGAAACCTGAGCCAGTCATTCTGAGTTGTGTGGGTTTTTCCCCTCCCGTTGTCTTTTCTAAAGCAACAAGTGATAGGACAAGAGGAAATGGCCTCAAGTTACACCAGGGAAGGTTTAGGCTGGATATCAGGAAAAATTTCTTCACTGAAAGAGTGATCAGGCATTGGAACAGGCTGCCCAGGGAAGTGATGGAGTCACCATCCCTGGAGGGGTTCAAGAAATGTGTAGGTGTGGTGCTTAGGGACATGGTTTAGTGAGTTAGCTGGTGTTGGGTTGGACTTGATGATCCTTGAGGTCTTATCCAACCTTAATGATTCTATGATTTTATGATTCAGCGATTGGCCCCGTAGTGACCCAGACACACCTGTACCTTGCCAGCTGCCCTTCCCTCCCTCGCCTCCTGGGTGAGGCAGGAGGAGGGGAGCCCACAGCTGCTTGAGATGTTTCTTCTTCCAGGATTGGGCTGAGAGGAGATGTTTTATTCAGCATGCAAGTTGCTTTTAAGGTGTCATAAGAGGAAATTCATCTTTTTCAGAGGAATCCACATGTATCACTTCAAACGTTCGTGCCTCTTTCACAGAAATACAGTATGGGATATCTTTAATGACTTCAGCCCAATGGGAGGTTAAACAATCTGGAGAATCTGTTCCTCTCCCTCTTGCCTGCTGTATTTTATTAGTTTGGGTTTCCCTTGCCCTGAGTCCTTGCTGGCAGCAGATGCCCAGGGCTGGGTTGGAGCTGTGCAGCATGAGGGCAGTGCCCTGACCTGGTGGGGGGCTGGGGCAGCTCCCGGGGGTACACAGGAGTGGGCTGGGGCCAGTGGTGCTGGGCTGCTCTGGCAGGAAGGACCTCGGAGCCCTGGAGCAAAGGAAATCAAGTGCTGTCACACTGAGCACTTGCTGGGGCATCAGTGGTTTTCTTTATAATTTACATTTTGATATTCCAGACATAAAAGACTCATTTTCAGGTTTTCCTTTTCACTCGGATAAAAAGGATGCTTTGCCAGCCAGTTAATAGCCTCCATTGCTTTTCATCTGGGGAAACCATCTCCTGTCCCCCTGAGAGGGCTGACACCTGGAGGAGGCTCCCTGCTGGGGTCTTCTCTGAAGATGACAAGGGACGATGGAGGGGCTGAGCCGACCTAACTGCTCACTGCTGCTTCCCTCCACCCTCCTCGTTTCAGGCTTATTCCTCATGGTGCTCTCCCATCCCCTCCCAGTGAATTCACCTCAAAATCAGTGGACAACTACCTTGACTACGAATAAAATACAAACAATTAAAAAACCCACCCTGAAACCACCCACTTCTGGGGACAAGTAATGCACTGAATTGGGGGAAAGAACTGGGGAGGGACCAAGGCCTCTGGCCCTTGGCAGCAGTGGGCTGTGGGAGCTCCTGGATTAATTAAAGCTGTACTGTGTGAGTTCCCTTTTGGGTGCTGCACAGCTGGGTGTTGTGCAGAGGCAACATTCTCCCACCACCTCCCTCTGGGGGACCCATGGCAGAAACCTGTGTGCACCCCAGCGCAGCCAAACTGCGGTGGTTGCTCCCCTGGGCTGTTGGGTGGGAGCGCGGGGCTGGGGATTAAGGGGGAAACAATTCTCAAACTGCTGTTCTCTTTGGGAAGCTGCCTGCAAAACCTGCAGATCCTATTCTTCCCTCTTGCAGATTTTCTTGCACAGAGCACAAAAATCTGTGCACTCCCCAGCTCACTGGTCTGGGAGGGTGGAAATACTCCTGTTGCACCAGCCCCTACAAAATCCATCGCTAAACCCAACAGTGTCTGTGGAATCTGTAACATGGTTTTGAAATACCTTCTAGGAAACCACTTTTATAAATATTAAGGCTGTTCCAGTAATTCTTTTGTTCAGTTTTATAAAATGTATTTGAAAAAAAAAAAGATAACACAATTACTGTAGTTCACAAAAAATCATGCAGATATTTTGACTTGTAAGAGTGGAAAAAAAAAAGTTGTTCTTATGAGATCCCTTCAATGCCTAAATACGGGGATTAGAGAAGCTGGAGTTCATGAGAGTGTTCACCAAGTGATAAAGGAGATGACAATATGACTGGAAACCAAGAAGATGCATCTGCTAGTGAGGAAGAGATTACTTCCCTCTGACTACTGAGATGGAGAGCTCTGTGTTACAGCTGTGTGGGACACCCTGGGGCAGGGCAGCCAGACTGAGGGGCTCTATAGAAGAACTCTCTGGTAATAGAGAACTGTTTTGGAGCATGTCACTGTATTAGCTGACACAGATGACGAAAAGAATTGCTAAGCCCAGCTTAGCATGAGCAAAAAGCTCAACTGAGCAAAAGTTCAGCTTTTGACTTTTCTGTGTGGTGTTTTGTTTTGTTTTTTCTCTTCTGTACAGTGTAGAACCAAAGCACTTCTTTTGGAGCATCTGTAATATTTGACATATGACATCAAAAAAGCAAAGCAGCAGTAAGACAGGGTCTAGCTGTAGCATTAAGCCCTTGAGGAGGATCTCAGCAGCACCACAAGTATCTCCTTCCAGCAAAAGCTGGCAGGGATGAAGGACGGGGGTTAGTAATGGATCTGTTTGTGGAGTCAAGGTTCATGCTGTCTTTGACAGTTGAGTCCTTATCTGTGAGGTTCACCCTGTCCTGTGGGTTGGTGGCCCATGGGTATCCGGCTTCCACACAGTCCAGTTTAGGCTTTGGTCATAGCTTACCAACGCTTGTCTGAAACCAGGCGCAGGACTCCAGCGCTGGTATATCGAGGCTGAAATCTGAGAAATGACACTGATGTTGAGCGCAACAGCTTGTGTCTTATGAGGAATCTTACCTTTAACCTTAAAAATTAGATCTCCCTTCTGT
>VZTO01007783.1:57096-81522 GCA_013400615.1 Syrrhaptes paradoxus
AATTAAAAAACCCACCCTGAAACCACCCACTTCTGGGGACAAGTAATGCACTGAATTGGGGGAAAGAACTGGGGAGGGACCAAGGCCTCTGGCCCTTGGCAGCAGTGGGCTGTGGGAGCTCCTGGATTAATTAAAGCTGTACTGTGTGAGTTCCCTTTTGGGTGCTGCACAGCTGGGTGTTGTGCAGAGGCAACATTCTCCCACCACCTCCCTCTGGGGGACCCATGGCAGAAACCTGTGTGCACCCCAGCGCAGCCAAACTGCGGTGGTTGCTCCCCTGGGCTGTTGGGTGGGAGCGCGGGGCTGGGGATTAAGGGGGAAACAATTCTCAAACTGCTGTTCTCTTTGGGAAGCTGCCTGCAAAACCTGCAGATCCTATTCTTCCCTCTTGCAGATTTTCTTGCACAGAGCACAAAAATCTGTGCACTCCCCAGCTCACTGGTCTGGGAGGGTGGAAATACTCCTGTTGCACCAGCCCCTACAAAATCCATCGCTAAACCCAACAGTGTCTGTGGAATCTGTAACGTGGTTTTGAAATACCTTCTAGGAAACCACTTTTATAAATATTAAGGCTGTTCCAGTAATTATTTTGTTCAGTTTTATTTTATAAAATGTATTTGAAAAAAAAAAAGATAACACAATTACTGTAGTTCACAAAAAATCATGCAGATATTTTGACTTGTAAGAGTGGAAAAAAAAAAGTTGTTCTTATGAGATCCCTTCAATGCCTAAATACGGGGATTAGAGAAGCTGGAGTTCATGAGAGTGTTCACCAAGTGATAAAGGAGATGACAATATGACTGGAAACCAAGAAGATGCATCTGCTAGTGAGGAAGAGATTACTTCCCTCTGACTACTGAGATGGAGAGCTCTGTGTTACAGCTGTGTGGGACACCCTGGGGCAGGGCAGCCAGACTGAGGGGCTCTACAGTAGAACTCTCTGGTAATAGAGAACTGTTTTGGAGCATGTCACTGTATTAGCTGACACAGATGATGAAAAGAATTGCTAAGCCCAGCTTAGCATGAGCAAAAATCTCAACTGAGCAAAAGTTCAGCTTTTGACTTTTCTGTGTGGTGTTTTGTTTTGTTTTTTCTCTTCTGTACAGTGTAGAACCAAAGCACTTCTTTTGGAGCATCTGTAATATTTGACATATGACATCAAAAAAGCAAAGCAGCAGTAAGACAGGGTCTAGCTGTAGCATTAAGCCCTTGAGGAGGATCTCAGCAGCACCACAAGTATCTCCTTCCAGCAAAAGCTGGCAGGGATGAAGGACGGGGGTTAGTAATGGATCTGTTTGTGGAGTCAAGGTTCATGCTGTCTTTGACAGTTGAGTCCTTATCTGTGAGGTTCACCCTGTCCTGTGGGTTGGTGGCCCATGGGTATCCGGCTTCCACACAGTCCAGTTTAGGCTTTGGTCATAGCTTACCAACGCTTGTCTGAAACCAGGCGCAGGACTCCAGCGCTGGTATATCGAGGCTGAAATCTGAGAAATGACACTGATGTTGAGCGCAACAGCTTGTGTCTTATGAGGAATCTTACCTTTAACCTTAAAAATTAGATCTCCCTTCTGTGTCATTTCCTATTTAAACTGGATGCCTTTGCTTACTAGCACTGCTTTGATGAGGCTGAGAGCTGCTCTCTTATAACTTTAGTTGACAACTTCCTGACTTTAAGTAGCTGGTAAAGTGCAACTTGGTATTGACAAGGATTATTGCTGGTATGTGGTGTAGAGGGAGGGGGCGCAGTGGTACTATCTCCAGCATCAATGGCACTTATTGAGTTCATCTTTCAGGAAATGATTGCTGGCTTCCTTGCAGTATAATAATAACAATATAATCAAAGCATTCTGCACCAGTATTTGAGTTAGATGTCCATGGTGTGTTGGAATCATAATGGCAAACATAGTGGATGGCTTCAAGATCAGATATTCATGAGGCTGATTAAAGGTGAGTCCTGCTGGTCCTGGTACCCTGTGGTGACATCAAGTAAATATCTGAATAGCCAATGCAGGCTGTTAGCGCCAAAATGTGGAATTGTTCGATAATCCCACACACGTCCATGCACAGGCTACACTTGGCTGGACTGAGGTCTCATGCGTTGCCTGTTGTGTTTTTTTTTTTTCCTTACGGGCTAGTTTCTCATCCTATATTTCATTGAGATAATCTTGATCAGGATATATCAGGAAGCCAGTAAATAAGCTGTCTGTCCAGTAGGGATCATAAAAGAGCCCATTTTGTTCTGAGTAAAAGATCTGCAGCCACACTTCATCGTCCTGCTTCAGAGAAAGGATGGTTGATCCAGAGGCAACGTCGTGGTTCCCAGTGTTGGCATCGAAAGTCTTGATTCGGTACTGCCCGTTATGGACCAAGCCGATGGCCAAATGTTTGTTGGCCAAAGTGATGTCATAAGTGAAGTAGTAAATACCTGGGATGCTGCATATAAATTTCCCACTGGAAGCATTGTAATGTCCTCCCTCGTTCATCAGGATCCTGTCAAATTTGATGGGCAGCCTTTCCCTTGGGTAGCTCTTGGAGACTGCCACGGAGAAGGCAGATTTGGCTTTGTTGTTATTACAGGTGCAGGGTCCTGGCATCCCAGTCTCGCCTTTGCTCCCTTTGGGCCCTTTCTTTCCTGGTGCCCCGTTTTTCCCAGGATTTCCCTTTAAACCCTTGGGCCCTCGTGGGCCTGCCTTGCCAATAGCTCCTGCTTTCCCCTTCGGTCCTGGCTTACCAGGGTTTCCTGTCCTGCCTTGTGGACCTAGAAGACAAATAACCTTGTAAATTTTTTAGTGAAAGAGATGATATGGTGAGTGGAAAGGGGTTGCATCACTGCAGCAGTATGTTTTCATTTAGGAGGAAAATCTTACTGGTGAGAATCCTGATGGAACACCACGTGGGGCTGGACATCTGTCAGGACTGACTAACCGTGTTAGGTACGAAGCTGGCGTGATAACAATGGGACTTGGGAACAGGACAGTCTGTCCCTTTTAAGGACCAAAAGGCTGGTTCAATTATCTGGCTCACTTGAGAAAAAGGAATAATTAATTATAAAGCTAGCCAAGAACAAGCTTTAAATGTTTGGGTTTTTCAGGAGTGGGACAGGTTTGTGAAGCTTTTGGAACCTAGCTTTGAGCAGATGCAGTACTTTTAATCTCCTGTCTCCCTTTTTTTTTTCTTTTGTGTTAACATGAAACTGTTGTTTAAAAAATAATAAAATTCTAGGTGTAGTAGAAAGCCAACCCTAGCTGGGGAATGAACCAGTCATGAACCAGAAGACAGCCGGTGCAGGGACTGCCTTGAGATGGGAAACGAGTTGGGCTGTCACAGCGATGCTGAAAGAGCTGATTAGTGCTGATTGTGGTAGTGTTGGATGTCAGACAAATTCATGGGGATTTATACCCTGTCTCTTGACCTGCTGCAGCAAGACTGTGGAAACCTGTTCACCAGACTCCCTGGTTTTGGTGTGGGAGAAGAGAACAAGACGCAGCTTTGGCACACTGGTGTTAGGCTGAATAAGGAGTGCACTCTAGTGTGGCAGCGGGAAATCGCTCTTAACTTACCATAGCTGGGCCTGATGCTTCCTGGTGGTAAGGCTGGGTCTAAAGGAGAGCCCCACCTCTGGATTGAAGATGGGTTGTTGTTTGCGTTGATTTAGATTGAGCATGGTCAGAGCAGTGCCTGTCACCCAGCTGGAGCGCTCCGGGGAGCAAGTACTTAATTTTTTCACCTGACTTTGTTTTGCATGAGAGCAGAAGTCAGAGACCATCACTTTGTCTTGTCTAGAGAACATGTATTGGAACAGGGAAAACCTCACTTCAGAACAAAATGAAGCCGATAGGAATGGCATACAGCGTTAAAATGCTATCAGGAAATAACAGGAGTCTGAATGCCCTGGCAGGAGCTGACAAGCGGAAGATGTTGGAGGGGGGACACTGGAAATTCCTAGAAGTTTCCTATGAGATGTTGTCTGTTCTGGGGCTCAGATTTAGGATGTCAGGTTGCAGTGAACTGAGCTGTTTCATTATTGCTTTTACATTTTACCCTTGTGGTGTTAAGAAGTGCTTTTATCTTACCTTCATCACCATGCTCGCCTTTATCCCCATCCTTGCCATCCTTGCCGTCTTTGCCCGGGAAGCCCATCCTGCCGACTGTACCTGGAGCCCCAGGTGCGCCAGGGGGGCCAGGTGGCCCAGGGGGTCCTGGCAGGCTGCACGCCAGCTGGGGACCCTCCTGCAGTGCTCCCTTGGCAAAGCCCCCGAGGATGTGGTTTGCCACGCAGGGCACAGTCCAGAGGAGGAGAACAGCAGAGATCATGGTGCAGCCTGTGAAAAGGCAATGGGACATGGCCGTTAGGTGTGGTACCCTGGACATGTGGGTACGGCAGTGTCCCCTCCACCAGGATGGCATGCTGTAAGGATGTGCATGAAAATGGGAGAGAACTGGGCTTTTTTTGGAAGGGTAGGAGAGCTGTTTGTTTTGGTGTGACATGAACTCAAGGATTTGGCTCCTGGAGTTTTCTGTGTCTGACCAACATTTTTTTCAAACTTGTTCTTCTCTAAATCTGTATCTGTGGCCATCCCTCAGTTTGTGTCTTTCCTGGGGCTCCTTTCCCCTGAAAAAGAAGTAACGATGGCAGAGGGGTGCAGAAAGCAGCTGCTTGGGACTAGCAGAGTGGAGGGAGCAGAAAGGGTCTTGGTGCAAACTGGGGCTTGTCACCAAGGACAAACCCCATCGTGTGATGCAGGGCTGAATTCAGGAGATGGGCTTGCAGAGGCTTTGGGCCGAGGCAGTCCTTACTGCATTTCACCTGGCAGTACGAGTTGAGCCTCTTGGCTAGCTGAGAATGTCCCATTCCCCATCGCAGCCTGGCTGCATGGCGCTGCACAACCTGTACCACCTGCCAAGTCTCTGGGTCGGTGTCGGAGTGCAGCCACCCCTGCAGCTGTGGCCGGCCCTGCTGCAGCCTCCCCGGTGGTTTTCTAACCTCTCACCGTGCTGACCCGCCTCTCGGATGGGGCAGCAGCTCAGCCTTTATGTTTGTTACTAACATTCACCTTGGAAAGAGAAGGTGAATGATAAGTCATTGTTAGAATCCTGGCCCTTGTTTGTCTCCTGGTTCGGTAAAGTGAGACATTGCTTTAAGTAGAACAAATACCAAGGCGTTTTTTGGAGCATCCCAGGCTCTGCCTTCATTCATGGTGGGAGGCTGAGCCTTCTGGGCCTGTCTCACTCCACTCCTGGATGGGGAGATAGCGATAGGAAATAATTTCTGGAATAAAGCTATTCCCATTAACCTGCTAATGACACAGAGCAGTTATTATACAGTAAAATATCCCTCTGGATGTCTGTGCATGGAGCTGTTCGTAAATAGCTTTGCTCCAGGTGCAACACCTGAGTAACTCCATTGCATACTGCAATAGTGCCCTGATGCACCAGCACCTTAGAGAAGATGCTCAAAATCAGGCTGATTGACCAGAGCCCACCTTCATGCGTGACCCACCCCAGAGTCTGGGTATTAGAAGCATTTAAAATAGAATGTGGGTTCTGCGCAGGGTTATAGTAAGAAAGAGAATGTCCCCTATGATATCCGTTTCTGACTACCCATGTATAAAGGTGCTGCCATCCCTTCCCCAGAAGAGGCCTCCCCATGCCTGGGATGAGGATTTTTTCCTCCTTTTGCTCTGCTGGTGAAGGAGGCTCTGGCTGTGGCACCGACCCTGAGTGAGGGGACATACTAGTGGAGGTGGGCTCTTCCAGCTGCATGAACGTGGAAAGGAGGTGGGGAGGATAAAAGGCATCCCCTGGCCCAATTTCTTTCTTTTAGCTTCAGTAGCTGAAGTAGCTCTTGGAGAAATGAGACACGAAGCCTGAAACTGCCCCACATCTGTGGCTGGTTCTCTGTTTGCTCGGTAGCTCTTTGATTAGGAGAGATCAAGCTAAAGCCAAAGGATTTTTTAAAAGGAATTATCCATGGATCACTTTGATACAACTCCTGCCCCTGGGCCAGGAGGTGCACACACTTATTTGATAGGAGAGACTCCTGTGAAATTTAGTTTTTTCCCTTATTACATTACATACATACGTACATTACACACATCTGATGACGGGGAGTTAAATATTTCACAAGAATCATCCGTTTGCATGGTCTTTCTTATCACATCCTGAAGTCCTGCTAACGAAATCCAGAATATAAACAAGGATTGCAAAGCAAGCAAACTGCCTTTCACATAGCTCTTCAAGCTTTGGTGCTGAAGCAAATTTGTAGTTAAACACAGATGCAGTAAAAGATGAGCTGGGATATCCCAAACATTTTAGATCTGTCAGTAGCCTTTTGGCCAGGCAAGGTCCTGTGTGGCATTAAGCCAAATACTGGGGGGCTTTAGGATCTCCCCAGCAGTGTTATGTTTAACTCCTGCACTGGAAATGAGATGCTTAAAGTATTGTGTAAATTTCATGTTAGTGCTCTCATCCTCCTATCAGCTCCTGAAGCGGGTGGAAATGCATATTACATGCTCCAAATCCAGCCAGCAATATGCTCCATATTAATGCTGGGTGGGAGCCCCCCAGTTCTGCGATACGTATAATTAAGAACATGCAGAGGAGTGGGAAATGCAAAACAGATCTCTGGGCTGGATTCGGCTGCTGAGCCATTTTGTTCTTCAGCTCTCTTCTGCTTTTCTTATACCCAAGTTTATTTGCTGCTGGTGAAAGGCATCAGTTTAATGGCCTTGTGAGACAGAAATCGCCAACCAGTATTCATGTGGACAGCTGAATAAAGGCTTCGGTTCACGGAAAGGGAAACAAAATGTTAAAATGCCCGCAGAGGGGGGAGATCCCAAGGCAAGCTGCAGCCCTGCTTCACAGTAACCACCTCCAGCGGGGCAGAAGAGCAGCAAGAGGCGGCTGGAGGTGGATGATACTAATGAGTTGTGGCAAGGAAAAATGTCACTGTGGAGCATAACCCGGAAAAAAGTTGGGATGGCTTCATGTAGAGAAGAAACAGGCAAGAGGGAGCACAGGGCAGGAGCACAGCTCCTTCTCTTAGCAGCACTGATGGTAAGAAATGTTATTACCTTCAGACAACCCAGCTAGCTGACCTGATGGGATGAAAAGCAGCAAGCACAAAATACCCCGAGGCTGGGAGGTTTGTAGTACCGATACTTGGATAGATGAGGAATCTACCTGGACCCGTGCTCTGGTGCAGATCCCGAGTTAGTGTTAATTAACGGCTCCACAAGAACATTTCATCCCCCATCACAGCAGCGCGTGTGGGATGCGAAGCACAGTCACATTCACAAGAGGATCTATAAATAACCTCTTAAAGAAATCTCTTTGAAAGAAAACAAACCTCGTGCTGTTCCACCTTAAAAGGAAAATTGCTCCTCGATGTAGAATGTATGATGAGCTCCAAAAGCAAATTAGAAACAGATCAGCATCTTTCCTCTCTGCAGCACGGGCAGCAGGGCTGGCACTGGAGGCCATGCAGCACGCTTTCAGCTGAGGGCTTGCTTTTCTAATGACACTTTAATTGATGTCTTTTTTAATAGGGTTTTGGTGACTTTTTGGCTGTGACTGATGTCTGTTGTGTGGGAATGTGTGCCATGCCCTGGGGGTTATGAGAGCAGGCGGGTGACAGAGGGTGGCTTGGGGTGGGGAGGAGACCCTGCGATTCCTGACGGAGCGTGACAACCCAGTGACAGCTGGAGTTTGTACCTGCCACTGGTTTCGGGCACTGATTTCAGCATGGGAAAGACAGTGGAGCAGTTTCCCTTGCACGAGCTAGCTCAGGTGTCCGCAGTGTAGGCATCACTGTGCCCTGGCTTCTCCCTGCAAAGCCCACAGCAGCACAAGGACTTGCTTTAGGCTTTGGAGCGTGTTGGTGCAGAGCAGAGGCGCTCTGGCCCGTCACGTGTGGAGTGCCTCTCCCTCAGTGACAGCATGCTGGTGATGGGCACAAATGCTTTCCTTCCCAATGCCTAAATATATTCCATCCGTCCATGGATGCACTTTGAAATGATGCCTTCTGGAATATTTAGCAGCAATGGTGCTTTCTAGATTGCTTGGTCAAAGATAACCAAGCGCTTGGCTCAGGAGATGGTGCAACCTGTGATGGGCAAGTGATGGACGGGGCAGTGCTGGGTCACTCTGGGGTGGAAGTCCTGGAGGAAAGAGGCTTTGGGCTCCCAGATGCTGGGCAGGCTCTGGCTGAGACCACATGCTCACATCGTGGGGTGGTCAAACCTCCACCAGCCTCAGGGCCTCAAGAGAGGAGAGTGGCTCCAAAATGTGCTGCAAATGTCTGGGCTCTGGTGGAATGACAGCTGTCCATCAGCTGGGGTTTAGAGACATTACAGGTGTCCTTCAGCTGCATCAATGGAAGTTGCTGCTGTGGGGTCCAGGGCATCCCCTGGCATCAGTGTAGTCTGTAAAACTGCTGTGGATCCCCAGTAAAATTACCCCAGCAGGTAATTTTGGGGAATGCTTGTCAGGAAGCAAACCAAGGAGGGGATGATTTTGGAAAATGTTCACTCCTGAAGCTTAGAGCTGGAACACAGCTTTATAGAAAATATCTCAGGGCAAATAAAGCAATAAAGGCAGAATGTGTCTGATTTGCAAGCATGGTACACACAGAGCTGAGTGTTTACTGGCTTCTCTCTCCCTAATGAGCTGCGTGTTTAGGGACCTTTGCTTTTAGCTGTGCAGTAAAATGTAATGAATGACTCAAAGCAGCCACGTGTCCAAACTGGGATATTCTGAGTCTGCCCCATGGCCCTTGTGTGACGCCCCATGGCCCTTGTGTGACACCCCTTTCTGTCTTAGGATGTCTCGTTGTCATTGCTCCTTGCTTCGGTGCATCCCTCTCTTCCCCCTGGCAGAGGCTGCCCTGTACCCCAGCTCTCCCTGCCGCCCATGCCACGAGGGGACACCAGGGTGCAGCTTTCTGCAGGATGGAGAAATGTCGGGAGCAGGTGGGTTCCTGTCTCTCCTGCTGCCCTGACCAGCCTGTTAGAAGCAGATGCTTGTACATACCACAGGATTTGAACCCAGCCCCTCCATGCTGAAACCTGAGCATTGCATGAGCCTTCTGTAGCACACAGAGCATCTGTGCAAGGGGACTGCAAACCCACGCTCTTCAACAGCTTTTCTGTGCATGTTTCTTGTCCCCAGAGCTACAGTGCATCATTCTGTCACCTGAGAGCCTCTATCCTTAGGAGCTGTGTCCCCACAAGGCTTATTGCAACCCCACTCCCAACCTGCCGCTCCTATTTCTGCTGGCTGCTCTGGCATGGGATGGGCTTGCTGCTGCCAGAGGAGCCTGCTGGGACACAGCTCCTGCCATGTGTCCCTGTAGCTTTGGCTGCCACAACAGCCCGGCTCTGCCAGGCTCCTGCAAGCCCCCATGCCAACATCCTAATCTCAGCCCTGCTGTGGGTGGGCTTCCTCAGCCCCTTCACTGTTAAGAAGCCAGGCCAATGGTACAGGTCTCTATGCATTAAAAAAAGTGTTTATGTAAGAAAAGATTTTTGCCTTTAAGAGTGAGCCCCAGGTGCGAAGGATCAGTTGTGTTTTGGGTCCTTATAAGGCAGTTGGGCTGAAATCCCATCCGGGGGAAAATCCCCGAGGGTTTGCCTACCGTCGGGGTGGTTTGGTGGCATGTGTGCTGGCCTGACAGAAATTTTTGGCCAGGGAAGCCACCATGTGCCATGCGGTGGTGGCGTGTGCCTGCCCACGGGGAGGAAAACCACAGGGGAGAGAAGAGGAGAGAACCTGGGGGGAATTGCTGCTTGGAGGGAGGGANGCAGGTGGGTGGCAGAGGGTGGCTTGGGGTGGGGAGGAGACCCTGCGATTCCTGACTGAGCGTGACAACCCAGTGACAGCTGGAGTTTGTACCTGCCACTGGTTTCGGGCACTGATTTCAGCATGGGAAAGACAGTGGAGCAGTTTCCCTTGCACGAGCTAGCTCAGGTGTCCGCAGTGTAGGCATCACTGTGCCCCTGCTTCTCCCTGCAAAGCCCACAGCAGCACAAGGACTTGCTTCAGGCTATGGAGCGTGTTGGTGCAGAGCAGAGGCGCTCTGGCCCGTCACGCGTGGAGTGCCTCTCCTTCAGTGACAGCATGCTGGTGATGGGCACAAATGCTTTCCTTCCCAATGCCTAAATATACTCCATCCGTCCATGGATGCACTTTGAAATGATGCCTTCTGGAATATTTAGCAGCAATGGTGCTTTCTAGATTGCTTGGTCAAAGATAACCAAGCGCTTGGCTCAGGAGATGGTGCAACCTGTGATGGGCAAGTGATGGACGGGGCAGTGCTGGGTCACTCTGGGGTGGAAGTCCTGGAGGAAAGAGGCTTTGGGCTCCCAGATGCTGGGCAGGCTCTGGCTGAGACCCCATGCTCACATGGTGGGGTGGTCAAACCTCCACCAGCCTCAGGGCCTCAAGAGAGGAGAGTGGCTCCAAAATGTGCTGCAAATGTCTGGGCTCTGGTGGAATGACAGCTGTCCATCAGCTGGGGTTTAGAGACATTACAGGTGTCCTTCAGCTGCATCAATGGAAGTTGCTGCTGTGGGGTCCAGGGCATCCCCGGGCATCAGTGTAGTCTGTAAAACTGCTGTGGATCCCCAGCAAAATTACCCCAGCAGGTAATTTTGGGGAATGCTTGTCAGGAAGCAAACCAAGGAGGGGATGATTTTGGAAAATGTTCACTCCTGAAGCTTAGAGCTGGAACACGGCTTTATAGAAAATACCTCAGGGCAAATAAAGCAATAAAGGCAGAATGTGTCTGATTTGCAAGCATGGTACACACAGAGCTGAGTGTTTACTGGCTTCTCTCTCCCTAATGAGCTGCGTGTTTAGGGACCTTTGCTTTTAGCTGTGCAGTAAAATGTAATGAATGACTCAAAGCAGCCACGTGTCCAAACTGGGATATTCTGAGTCTGCCCCATGGCCCTTATGTGACACCCCTTTCTGTCTTAGGATGTCTTGTTGTCATTGCTCCTTGCTTCGGTGCATCCCTCTCTTCCCCCTGGCAGAGGCTGCCCTGTACCCCAGCTCTCCCTGCCGCCCATGCCACGAGGGGACACCAGGGTGCAGCTTTCTGCAGGATGGAGAAATGTCGGGAGCAGGTGGGTTCCTGTCTCTCCTGCTGCCCTGACCAGCCTGTTAGAAGCAGATGCTTGTACATACCACAGGATTTGAACCCAGCCCCTCCATGCTGAAACCTGAGCATTGCATGAGCCTTCTGTAGCACACAGAGCATCTGTGCAAGGGGACTGCAAACCCACGCTCTTCAACAGCTTTTCTGTGCATGTTTCTTGTCCCCAGAGCTACAGTGCATCATTCTGTCGCCCGAGAGCCTCCTCTATCCTTAGGAGCTGTGTCTCCACAAGGCTTATTGCAGCCCCACTCCCAACCTACTGCTCCCATTTCTGCTGGCTGCTCTGGCATGGGATGGGCTTGCTGCTGCCAGAGGAGCCTGCGGGGACACAGTTCCTGCCATGTGTCCCTGTAGTGTTGGCTGCCACAACAGCCCTGCTCTACCTGGCTCCTGCAAGCCCCCATGCCAACATCCTCATCTCAGCCCTGCTGTGGGTGGGCTTCCTCAGCCCCTTCACTGTTAAGAAGCCAGGCTAATGGTACAGGTCTCTATGCATTAAAAAAAGTGTTTCCGTAAGAAAAGATTTTTGACTTTAAGAGTGAGCCCCAGGTGCGAAGGATCAGTTGTGCTTTGGGTCCTTATAGGGCAGCTGGGCTGAAATCCCATCTGGGGGAAAATCCCTGAGGGTTTGCCTACCGTGGGGGTGGTTTGGTGGCATGTGTGCTGGCCTGACAGCAATTTTTGGCCAGGGAAGCCACCATGTGCCATGCGGTGGTGGCGTGTGCCTGCCCACGGGGGGAAGAAAACCACAGGGGAGAGAAGAGGAGAGAACCTGGGGGGAATTGCTGCTTGGAGGGAGGGAGGAGCTGGATGGTCCTAAGAGGGGACCCAGCAGTGAACAAACCACTGGGACTTTCTACTGTTTCCTCTAAATGCTCGAGGCTTTGTTAAACAAAACAACCACCTTCCTGCTTCACCATTTCCAAGTGTAGCTCAAGGCATTTTAATTAGTCTTCCAAATAATCATTATCCCCAAGAGCATATTTCTCAGCTCTGGTGGCTGCCCAGCGGTGTCCCCGGGGTGGAAGTACAAGGACCCTCTGGGTGCACGGTGCTGATTTAGGTAAAATAAGGTGTGCTGCCAGTGACAGCTGAAATGGATGCATTTAATTTCTGATAAAAGCCAATGAAGTAGTTATACCAGATACTGCCTTTGATCTGTTATCTGCTATTGCACAAAGCAATGTCAAAGGAGATAAAGGCAATGCAGAAGTGCCTGAACCTGCATCACTGTCTCAGCTTTAGGCAGCCAGGGATGTCTGGGGCAAACCCTTCCTAGCTCTGTGCTAAAACCCTGTCACAGATGCAGCTGATGGGTACCCGAGTGAAGGGAGAGGCTGTGGTTTCAGCTGTACGAGGTGGGTGCTCCCAGCGAAAGTCCGAGGAATGTTTTCTTTCTGGAGTATTTCCTTCCACTGGTGACCGTTTGCCTTTATGGATTCCTGTGCAGGCATTGGAAACCTGAGTGCTCAAGGTTTTAGACCTTATTTGGTAAGTTTTCAAAGTCAAGGTTAAGAGGAAGGAGTTAAAAAAAAAAAAAAAGGAAAAGTGAATCTACTTACCAAGACTAATCTCTTCCGTGAGATCTTGACAGGTGCTGGAAACCCACACGATTTTAAGCAGATGTTCTGCTGCAGATCGCTGTCACACGCAGAGCCCAAGACCTGTCCTGCTGCAGCAGCGTCTCTCTGAGGGGCGTGCGATATTCACTTCTCTGGTCTTTCTTTTTTATTAATGTTTTACTCCTTTTTGCGCAGATTGCTAGCTTCCTGAAGCAGCTCCAGGTTTTGGCTCAATGTAGCCAAAGGCATATTTTTATTATTGTGTAATGGGTCTGCGTCTCTTCCTCTGTCACGTGGCACAGGAAGAAATTTTTACGCACATATGGCTGGAAAGCTCTTGATGCTTGTGGAGATTTCCCTTTCTCTCTCTCTCTCTCTTTCCCTTGCAGTCTCGTATGAAAGGCTCAGGAATTGCCTGGATCATTTCTGGCCAGTTCCGTGTTTCTCTGCTGTAGCTGCTGCCTGCACAAGCAGAATTTGTAAGGGGATCAAACCGGGAACAGCTTTGACACCTGAACCTGGAGCATTAGCAAGGGAAGCAAATCTTGTCCTAGGGGTGGAAACTCATTTCTAAAACAATTTAGACAAACAGGTAACGGCAGATCACCCCAAGTCTGAAGTAAAGGATGTTGTTGTGAAGCAGCAGCTTTGCAAATATGAATTTTGACAGGGAACTGCCTGTACCTCAGCGCTGCTTCAGGTGGACGTGTGAGGCAAAAGACAGAGACTTTGCCATAGGGATGGTAGGGCAAGGATGCTTTGGAAAGGGTTGGGATTTTGTTTTAAACTTGCAAAGTCATTACAAACCCCTAGCAGTAGCTGAAGGTAAGGCAGTAACCCCAGAAGCAGTGTCTGAAGCTGGGATTCAGTGGTCAGGGGATGAGCAGTAGCTGTGCCAACACAGAAGTGCTGAGGGGCGGTAAATCCCTGTCCCCTCTCAACTCTCTGCTGCAGCAAGTCACGGTGTTACAGCTCTGAGCAGTGTTTATATCCAGGCTTATCCCACCCGTTAAACCCAGAATTTGCCAAATGCCTTACAACTCTCAAAATATGCCCAAAGGCAGCACTTCCCTGCTGGCCCCTGGGGAGGTGCAGGGGCATGAGACTAACAGTGGTTGAAGTTTCCCGACCCTGCTCCCCCTCTGCCCACCCCTGCCCTCCCTCCCCGCTTTGCAGGTTGCCCTGTGCTGCCACTGGACTTGGTACAGACCAGACTCATCTTTGAAGGGAGTGGTGGGGACAGTCTAAACAGGAGGTGGCAGATGGCTCAGACACAGAGCCTGGCTGTATTGGTGGCAGGGCTGGCAGTGTGGGAGGTTACGGGGACCTGTCACCCTGCTGGGAGGGCAGCAATGGCCCTGGGGCCATCATTGCCTGCACAGCGGGACACTGGTGATCCCGGCTACAGCCTGGGGGTCCCAGCTGTGTGTGCGTGGTTCCTGCTCTGCCCTAGCCAGGATCCTGTGTGGAGCTTGGGACAGGCGAGTGCTCAGTGGCAGGGCTCCAGGTCCTGCCCTGCTGCTCTCCAGCCAGGAAATATCTTCTGTGCAGTGCAGATTATCGAGTGATTGGGAGTACACTGGAAGTATCCTTCCTTACTCTGCCAGAATTGACCTATTGGGGCTGTTGTAGGGTTGTTTCCAGCTTTCCCCTGTACTTGCTGTTGGGAGACGGTGAGAATGGATATAATGTACAAACGCAGTACGTACGCAGCTTGCTTTGTGAGCTGTAGTCTGTTCAGCTGCCCCCGGGAGGGGTGGAGACATTTGGCAGCAGCAGCACAGGGCTGTTCTCCTGCTGTCCCCATGGCCCTGCAGAGCCAGCACCAGGCCGATGTGCCTGCCACTGAACAACCTCCAAAAGAACAACGCCCTCCCCAAACCGTGCCACCATCACCCTAGATTTCATTGGGATAAGGGCTGCTTTAGGAAAGCTGCCACATGGCCACAGAGCTCTGATGCACCCATGGGGAGCTGCCCCAGCCTGGCTGTTCCCGGTACAGGGCCAGCACAGGTGGGGACAAGCCCAGGCATGGGGACAGCCCAGGCACAGCGTCTGAGAGCGGCTCTCCCTGGGGCCACTCTGCTGATCAGCTGAATGTGAATTCTCACTTCTTCCCTGTGCTCCCACAAACTTGTGGAAACAGTTCTCCCGCAGAGCCTCTCCCAGCGGGCGTGGAGCTGGAGTTGGCCACAAGGCCTGAGGTCACACACGTGCCCAGGGCCTGATTCCAGGGTTTGTTGTGAAACCAGACAAAAACTTCCCATGGTGTTTGCCAGGGTGCCAGTCGGATCGGCCTGGGAAGCCACAGCGCTTTCCTCGGTCACTGATGGTGCTGAGGAGCAGCCCTTGTGCTTATCCTGAGCCTGCCGCATGGCGGCTGTGCTGGGCAGCGGGGCTTTGGGGTGGGTGTGAGACGGGCCAGGGATGGAGCAATGCTTGAAAATACAGCAGTGCTTCTGGGCAGCTCGAGGTGTGAGCGGGGAACTGGTGGTTATGGGTGATTTTGTTCGTGGATCTGCGGCATGTTGAAGGCAGCGAGAGCCTGACCTAGTTCGGCAGCGTGGGGAGAGGCCGTGCTGGGAAGCTGCTGCCAGGCAGATGGAAAATATGTCTGTGCTGCAGCGCCGAGCCCAGCTCACCCGGGGTCCCAGACGGCTCTGCTGGGGAACGTGTTTGGCAGCACACTGTGTTAAATAAATAAACTGCCTGCTCACAGTGAAGCAGAGCAGCCCTGAGACCGGTTCTCAGTTCGCTTTGTTTCAGCTGCACGTTGCAGGGAAGCATTACGAGAGATTGCGTCCCTTCTGTGCTGCTTTTTAGCAAAAGCCTCCCTGCCGTGACTAACGTGGTTTCCGCCACCGATCCCGGGAAGGTGACTGGTTGCTGTGGTGCGGGGAGCTGGCTGGCACTGACACCCACCTTGGCAGACCCCCACGGGACACGTGTAGGACTGGGGATGTGGGTCCCGCCACCATGGCCTGTTCGGCACTTCCCCCCGGCAGCAAAGCCGTCCTGCCCGGCCGTCCTCGCTGCCCCACAGCAGGGCTGGGTGCTGCCCCGGCCTGTGTGGTCCCCTGCCCGCACCCCCACTGCCCCTACACTTGGCGCTGTGGCTTTACAGCCTTGTGGTAAAGTGTGTTGGGGCCGATGTCTTGTGTGGCAAGGGGAAGGTGCACCATCCAGCACCTATGGAACAGTGTAACTTTAGCTTTGCTCTCGCCTGTGCGTGCGCTTTGGGTGAGAATCGCGGGTGCCCAAAGGTGGGCGGTGGCCATCTCCCGCCCGACAGCAGGATGGGCTGTGTCCCAGCGAGGGAGGATTTTTCCCTTGTTTGCGTTCTGAGCATTAACACGTTTCACCATTACAGATGCTGACCTTGCAGCAACAACTTTGTAACCAAGTGAAATGACTCAGCAAATGCCAAAATAGCTGCAGTTCACCCAGACACTGGGTGAGGAGGCTAAACTCCAGCCTTCCCGGGCAACGGCAATGAAAGCATGCCTCCCTTCAAAGATGAGTGTAGGTGCTTTGGGATTTTTTGGGGAGATATTAATGGGATGTAAAAAGTGTTTTTCTACTCTACAGGCCTCCTGGTTTAGTGTGGAATGGTGATTTGAGTAATTTTTATTGCCCTGCCTAAAAGGAGTTTGGAAGTCTGTGAGCAGTCTTCAGAGAGTGATTGCCCCTCTCCAAAAGCCCCCATAAAAATGAGTCAAATCTCTGTTTAAACTTAAAGGATGCCCTTGAGACCATTAGCTCTACTTAGGAACTGCAGTCCTAACCCATTAAGATAAAAATAAATAGAGCTTATTTTAGGAAAAGGGAAGTGGGAACCAGCCCAAGCACCAGTGAGCCACCGCGAGCACGGTGCAGCAGACGCGTTAAGGTTGGGGTTTTTTCTTTTGTCTCATGCACCTTCTAATTCAAAGTGAAATTCAGCAATCTTTTTGACTTGCCACAATTGGTTCCTGCCGAGATATGTAATAACATGGTTAGACAAGAAAAGACTCTTTTGCAAATGCCATGTATTTCACAAAATACAAAAAGCTCCAGCCCCACTTCTGGAGTCTGTAGCATTGTGATCAGCATTCCCTGTTAAGATGGACATGGGCAGCATTTGCCCAAGCCAGGAAAGCCAGCAACAAATGTCAGTTACCCGTGTCACGGTACAGTGCCTTTGTCCTTCAGGGCAAAGTGGCATCCCCCAGAGAAGTGTGAAAAATTGCTAACATTGCATGTGAGCAGTGACAGTCTGCGCAGATAGTAACAGCTACAGATAAAATCCCCTCCCCTGCTGCCGCTTTCCAAGCATTTTCATTTTCCATTAGACCTGGCTTTCCTCTTCTTCGAGAATTGATAATTTGCTAAAAATGGTCTTTCAGCTATTCCTAAAATAGTGAAACAATATTACAGAGGGGCTGTGCTGCCTCCTGGGTGTTAAAACCTGCAGCCCAGTGCTTTTGCACATGCCCAGCACCAGACTTGTTAAAGCAAGAAGGGGCCCCTGAGCAAACCCAGAAGCCAGCCAAAGGCTCCATTTTCCTACCCCCCAGCCTGGGTCTCACGCAGCGCAGAGGCTGATGGCATAACCCTTCCCAACTGGGATGTGCAGAGCCAGGAGTGGTGCCAATGCCAGGACACTTCTCCTTCCCCCACCCTGCCGTGCCAGCCGCCCTGCTAATGGAGCACTGCAGCCAGGACATCAACCTCACGCCTTGTGCTCCAGCATCTGCTTCTCTGATGCCACTGTTAGCGTGTTATAGCAGCTTGTGAACAAACAGCTGCAATGGGTTAAAACTCTGCTGTGAGGTGGTGCTTGAGCCAAATTTGTTGTTCCTAGCTTTATATTAAAAATCAAGAACAAATGGACATGCAAATGTGCTAAGGCTGCAGATGCATCTGAAAAAAAGTCCCACTTGGAGGAGACATGGTGGGAGATTGGGGGTGGAGCAACGGGCCAAGGACTGCGCTTAGATCCAAATGCCGTGCAGACGAGTGGCTGGGTGGAGACTTTCTAAAATGCTCTGGAGTTACTGGAATTTTAAGATGTTGTAGGTTGGAAATTTTAGGTTTGCTAATTTGTCCACTGAGCAATGTTTTCTTAGGCAAAGTGAATTTTTATCCTGTTCCACTGAGGTCTGAAATGCGCTGGGTATTTTGCAGAAGGAAAATTCACTACCTGCTGCGCTGGTGGGGTTCTGGTTGGGTCATTTAAGAGATGTGAACAAATTTGTTTAATGTAAAAGAAATATTTTAAGTTAGAATGATATTTTTGTCTATTAGTTGCCTCCAGCAAAATAAAAGCAAACAGGAGTGCTAACAGAACAACGGGGAGTTACCTACACGTAGTTCAGGCCACAGTGTTTTGGCCAGAATGGAATAATTAAGTTACACCTAAAAGTGGCAGGGAAAACTGCAGTGACTGGCTTGTACTAGGCACTAGTGTGCACAGAAAATCCTGTCTCTTCTGTTGTTTTCTCTTTTTCCTAGAAGTTGAACTCCATTTCATCCTTAACTAATTGCTATCATTCCTGCTTTTTTTTCTTTCTGATCCCTCAACAGCCTAAAACAATTACAGACGTGTAGAACAGTGCATCTCCTTCATTAACCCTCTCAGGAAAGCCAGATCCAATTACAAAGAAATGGGGAGACAGTACAAGAACTACCTTCTGGCATGCCTTGAAAGGTAACACAGAATGTTAAACTTTTCAACAAAAAATAAAGGAGAATGTTTTAATCTATGTTTTAAAAATGCAAATGTCTTCAAATCAGCTGGCTAGTTCATACAGAGTATGCCGCAGCCAGCCAGAACTCCACAGGGTGAAAAACAAGGCAATCCAAGCAATTCTTGAGAGTTGAGAAAAAAAATTTTCAGCTTTGCCAAGGGGCAGATTCAGAGAAAGTTACCCTGACTGTGCTGGGAGGGTGTGTCTTGTATTATCATTTGAGAATTTTGACTAGACTGTGTTACCAGGCTAAGGAATTTTGTCTCACCTTGCTTCTATCTTTGTGTATGCAAAACTGAGGAGGTTTCAACACCAGCTGCCTTGGGTAGAGTATCATTGTTTTCACTGTATGTCAGTTTTTGTATAAGCTAGTGTACAAACTTGATTCAAACTCACTCTAGAAAGGAAAAAAATTCTTGTGCAAGAGAAAGCGGCCTTTGGATGTGCACAGTTGTATTGCATGCCAAATCCAAGGGAAAGCAGATGGAGGAAAATTAATCCTCACGATCACATCCACAATGTTCTCTAACATTTAACCTTTATGATATAAATAGGACAATGTTTTAAGCTTTGTCCCTTAACTGTTGAGACTGATCCAGGCAAAATCTATCCTGCATCACTCATGAGCTCAAGGAACTGTATTTTGAATAAAATGTTGCCAACTGCTTTTTCCCCTGGCACCTTTCTACTTCCCCAGAGAGGAAAGATGTGAGTTACAGTCATGGCTTCAGGTATGGAACAGTAAATAGACCCCCATGAATATGCTTTAGGTGAAATTGGGTTTATTTGTAATGAACAGATCTCCCTCTAGCACCAAACATATTATATTGGCTTTAAAACATATCCCCTTTTAACTGTCTCCCCCTTTTTCTTTTGAACACAAGAAAAATACTCACTGAACTTCAAAGGCTGCCTAGACTGGTGAATTATTTGTCCTTCACTCGGAATTGCTCTTTTCAGTGTTATTTCTGAATTGCCTCTTTTATAAAGAATCAAGTATCTAGCTACTCTTAAAAATGTATCTAAATAGCTCATGGAAATTATAACATGGACATGTGACATTTCATCTTCCCTCAAATCAAACTTGGCCCTGACCAAGACAACAGCAGTTGGTATCTCTGCAGCTGGAGGGATGTTGGCCAGGACTGGAGATGTTACAGCCTTGAGAAGAGTAATGGTTTACAGCTCCAATCAGCTAATTCAGAAAAATCATCCAAAGATGGTTTGCATTCAGGATATACCAGAGCATCTCTGGAACACAATAAATACTCAACCCAAAATTTTGATCATCAATGAGACTATCACAGATAGTTTTAATATAGAACTACATCACAGACTAATGCAGAATTTCCATTATTAGCTATGTGTGCTAAATTAAAATACTCCCATCCTCAAAGCAGCTGTGAAGTCACACATATCGCACTTCAGTGTATGTTTATTGTATGTAATTACTTGTGGAAAAGAGCAGTTTTGCCTTGAAATTATCCATAAGCTAGAAAGGTCAAGACACGAGCTGATATGGAAACTCAGAACATGAGTCACTAGCATAGCAGAAGGAAAATTAGATCCCTAGTATTTTTCCCCTCCCTGACTGTTTCAATCCACATTGTCTGTGAAAACTTAAAAGCAATTTCTGCAAAAACAGATTTCTACTCTTAAAATATTTATTTTCCTTCCTGGTACTGGGTTATGGGAACAATTCCACCCCTGGACCTCTGATCTCACTAGTTGGCTGTATTTTTTTTGCAAGTGCTAGGAGGATTTTAAAATCAAGTTTTATAAAATAAAAGTCTACAGTCAGATTTATAAGTCTATAAATATATAAAGTAAATTTAAATGTGGTTATAAAAGCCATGTTTAATAAGACTGTTTAAGCTATAACAGAAATAATTTTCAAGCTTTCCAACTCTAAAGTCATGCTGTGAAGTTTTTCACCCATTTCTTAAACTTTTAATAATTAAAAGGGGAAAATTTCCAGTTTAAGGACTACCACTGCCAAAACACAAAGCAGATGCTGCTTCACGTTATCAGAAGCCTGCCACTTGGCATTACACCATGTAACAGGATTCTGGAAGTTCTAAGAGTGAGATGAACACTGTTATCAAAGAGAAAACCAAGGATCTCCAATCTTTGCAACTGAAGTTTATATGTTAACACCTGCAGAAACACAATTAGAATTTAAAAGCTCTACAGTCAGCTTCTCCTAACCTCTTCATTAAAAAGGCTGGACATTTAAAGACATTTATATTAATTTAACCAAAACTGTACAAAGCAATCAATTTTTACATTTCTAAAATACTTATTACAAGTTTATCAAGAAATAAATTTTCTCCTTCTAAAGCCATGCGACAGGCAACTCCCTTTACAAATAAGAGGCTTCAGTAGCTCTATCAAATTTTTTTTTCAACAATTTTTATTCTATATTAAGTGACACCTGCTGACCATTTCTTCTGAGCAGTCAGTTTTAGTGAATGTATCATTACTTTATGCATATATTAGTTGGCCAAACAAACCTGGAATTCCAGCCAGTATCAGATCTTTTCCAATAAAAAAATTATAGAGTAGGTGTATATATTTGATATATACATATAATTTATATATATGTGTGTATATATGTATGACTGTATATGTACACACATATATAAAACTGCTGCCAGTACTGAACTATTTAAGTCTGTTTAAAGAAGTTTTCACCAACTTCTTGGTGCAAGAAAAGGTCTCTGCCATTTCTGGCACTTATTAGACATGGGGAAGGTAAGCAAGTGTCTACAGCATTGTAAACAAGTATGAAAAGAAGTCCTGTGTATTGGAATGATTTTCACTGTCCGAGAAAAGAGGCCATGGGATCATCAGGCCTCTGACGCTTCATTCTATAGGCTTCCATTTCCTCTTCTGTTGGCGCCCTGGGATCATATACACTGTTGTATGGTCTTTTCCTCTCATCTAACTGCGTGATTTCTTTAACGTGGAGAAGACGAGCCTCTTCTGCATTTAGTGCCTGAAATGAAAGAAAAAAAAAACAAACTACCATGAAAGTTCATTAAAAAAAAAAAGTTTATACTAGAATTTAGTATAATGAACAAGCAGCAGGCAGAATGGTGGGATAAGCAATGCACCTCTGTCTGGCCCACCTAGAGCACACTTCATTTAATCCACACTTCATTTAATACCACAGAATGATGGTAAAATGGTATTTAGCAAACAGGTATTTTAATCTCTTCCCAACTGCCAAAATCAAGTAAGAAACTACTTGGTCTTACCTAAAATCTAATAATCCAGCAAGTACAAAAACAGATATGGGGTTTGGGTNAAATACATTAGTTTCACACTCTGAATATCCAGAGGCAGGCTGCTGTGCCTGTGGAATGGCTGTTCAGCAGTAGTCAGTAGACAGCCTGGTGAATGGATTTACTGCATCATTTGTGAGACTGGGCCCAAGTCTGGGATAAAAAGTGCTAAGTTAAGCTTTCACAGTGCCTTTGATCTCTCCATCTTTCTTCAACACCCAAACCAGCGTGTTCTGCAATGTCTTTTATCAATCTACAGCAGTAATAAATGCCTAGAAAGGAAGTGTTCTAATTCTTCTAAACTAAGTCTTCCAAAACTAAATATTTATTGCATGTTTGCCTGAGAAATAGGGAATGTACTTTGGAACATCTAACAGCATTTTAAATTTGCTCTAGCTCAAAAATTAGCATCAAAGAACATCTCACAGAACACCACAAGAACTGCATTACAGGCTTCATAAAACTGACATTGTTGTAAAATATATTTCAAGTTCTTTTTGCCACAAAACCACTGAGGAGTATAGTGCACCTTTTTAAGTTTTTCTTGCTTCTTTTTCTCTTCACCCTCACTATCTGAATTTGAGATCTTCTTGTGCTTCTTCTTTTTCTTTTCCTTCTGTTTCTCTTGGTGGATCTGAAAGGTGGAAAACCAGCTACTGTTAAGATTCAACTTGCAAACATTAGTAATGTTCAAGCCATTAAATCCCAAGCACCTATTAGAGCTATCGGAGAGCTCAGTTTTCAATAAAGATGTTAAGGATCTAATAATGCAGTCTAATAATTTTCAGACTCATTATGACTTACATTATTTTGTAGTTATACATATCTTTCCATCTATTAAAATGCTGAGGATAAATCTGTACCTTCCTGAGAAAGGAAAACAACCTACCTCCATCAGTGTTTTGGGTTTTGTTGTGTGCTCTTCCTCCCTGGGTTGCTCTTCCAGTAAGCTTGCTTCAGTGTTCTATACAACAGAGAAGAGGAAGGATTCCCATTTACTAAGCACATTTGAAAGGGAAAGGACAAAAAACCCCAAACCAATAAAAAAAACCAAACCCAACCAAAATCCCACCAGAAAAACCCAAAACAGTCTGACACTTAGGCAGGAAGATGAATGCCTTTTAGCTCTTTCCAAGTGAGTAAATAAGACAATACTTACAGCAATTTCTTTCCCAGCTTCTCCTGTACAGTATGAGTACTTGACAAATGAGTGGCAGCATTTGTAACCCCATTTGCCTTCTTTCCAGTATGAACCCCAAATGCACTGCAAGGGAAGACACCATAGCAGTTACGGCCACAATGATACTCCCGTACAAAGCAGGTGAGGCTATATTCTGGTAAGTAAATTATTCAAACAATCCAGAAAGGAAAGTGATGACAAATAGTTTTGTAATTTCACGTTAGCCTTACAGGTACAGTTTCAAAAAAAGAGAAAAGCAACAGGATGTGGTAAACTCAAACTCAAAGAGAAATACAGTAACTTCCCCTTCAGTTTAAGATCGCCGTTACAGCTCCTCAAATTCACATCACACCCATGACAATTTGAAATTCCTCCTTTGTAGAGAAGGGAGAGTGTCACATTTGAGAATGGAGAGATGTATTTCTGTATTAATTATGCTGTACTGTATCCTACCACACCTCATTCCCCACCAATGGGAGGGAATCTAATTTTTAAATAATTTTTACATAAATTAGGGCTTACCGTATGGTTGTTGATTTTCACGTCTTCTTCATATTTAGAGCAAGCAATAGCTTTCTCTTGTCCTTTGATGACTGTTCCATGCCTAGAGTACTCCACGTAATCTTCTGTTTGAGCTAACAGCAGTTCAGCTGGTGGGGTATCTAGATGTTCTTGACCTCCATACTAAAATGCAAATACGAATGACATGTAATTCATGTAGAAATTACATTCATTTTGAAAAGTCACCTTCAGCACCTTCTGAAGATGACACAAAACAAGTGGACAGAGACAACTTAATCTTTAGTGAATAGTTAAGAGAGAAATACATCTCCTATAGCCATTATGGTGGTTTTGGGTTTTTTTGTTGGGGTTTTTGGGTGGTTTTTTTTTGTTTTTCTTAATGCCTAGAGGATTACAAGAGTGATATTCCTCACTCAAAAGCAGGAAAACTTTTCAGACTAAACCAAAAGGCTCTGGTATAACCACAGCAGTACTTCCTGTGCCCCTCCAAACTTGAATATTGACAAGGTTAGAAACTAAATGAATTATTTAGTTGTCAGTTGTCCAAGAAAACAGTAGTAAAATATAAAATAAATATTTATTTAGAAGACTGCACCCAAAACTCTAGTATGAAAATTCTCCTTTTGACATTTAAAATAAAAATTTAAAAATAATTTTGGGAGACAGCTACTTGGGTATTTTGCAAAAGATACCACTTTCAAACACTAAAAGAATTTTTTTCAACCCCATATTATTAAAAAAAAAATAATCTGAATTCCCACTCATCCTACATACTGCTGTCAGATTTTTCACTGGAGAAATTCTGACAATTAAGGGAAGATCTCCCAATAATTCAAAGAAATACCAACAGATCTTCAAAAGTTCCTATATTAAATCATATAATGAACCCAATTGATGTGATGGCATGTACAGGTATAAAAATCTTTTTATGAATATAAGCTGCTGAGAACAGCTGATGCATTTTTTCATAGCATTAGTAATCTTATTT
>VZTO01007784.1:0-12777 GCA_013400615.1 Syrrhaptes paradoxus
AATAATAAAAAAAAAATAAAAGGGGTGGGGGGGCCTGACGGGGAAGGGGGAGGCTGAGGGGGATCCGTCTCTCAAAGCGTCTTTATTAGGGGCTGGGGGCGGCCGGGCTGGGGATGCCCTGGGATGGATCTGAGCTAAGAAAGTTTGGGGACCCCCCTCCCAGGACTTTTCTTCCGCGCCCCCTCCCTCCTCGGCGACCCCCGGCCGGGATTCTCATGGAAATGACCCGGCACCAGCCAGCGCAGCCTTCCCACGGGCCCCGGGGGGGACCCAGACCCACTCCGGGGGGTGGAGGACGCCTCGGCTGGAGGACGCGGCCGGTCCCGATCCTCCCCCCGGGTCCCCACGCGTGTCCGTGGGCTCATTGTTGCCCTTCGCGCCCGCCCGTGGGCACCGAGCAGCCAGCGGCGCTGCCCACGGAGCTTCGTGCTTTGCTCCGAGGGATGCTCGCGGTGCGTGGGAGCGGTGCGTGGGGTGAGGGGGTGGGGGGCAACTCCCAAACCCCCCTCCTGCAAACGGCTTCCCCGCGGGGGTGCTGCGAGGGGCGGCCCGGATCGTGTCGCGGCTTTGCGTGGGGACACGGGTGACCCGAGAAGTGGAGGGGCCGGGTCACCCCCCCATCCCAGCCGGGCTTTGCCGCCGCGGCCGCGGGAGGAGGATTTGGGGGGGTGGAGGGGGGATGCGCAGAGCTGGGGGATCCCCGGATCCACGCTTCGTTGCGGAATCCGCAAATCCTGAGGGATGGGGCTGGAAGCGAATTAAATCCGCGTTACAATAGACCCAGCGCGGAGGTTACGCGCCTCTTCCTTCTCCCTCCGCGGCCGGCTGCGGAGCAGAGGGGCAAAGGGAGGATTTATCCCCCCCTCGCAAACTTCTCATTGCGTTGCATTTTTTTTCCTTTTTAAATTTTTTTTTTTTTTTTTTCTCTCTGATNTTTCTTCCTAATTCAAACCCTCCCCCGAAAATTTCTACCTTCGGGTGGTCCACCGAGCCTCCCCCACACCAGGCCGGGAAAGTCACGGACAATAAGTGAGATTTTTAGCAGATATTCGGAGCCAAGATGTGAACCTCGGCCATGCCCCGGCCGAAATCCGCCTCCCGGGCTGCCGCGGGCCCGAGCACCCGGTGCTGCCGCCGGTAGAAATCCCGCACGGCTTTTTTTTTTTTTTTTCCCCTGCGAAAGGATATTTTTATTTTTATCTTTTTCCCCCCCATTTCTCTAAAAATACACAGCGGTCTGTCCTTAATTCTCCCCATCGGCTCGGGGAAGCAGAGGAGGTTGTGTTCAAACCGTGCGCGGGGAAAAAGAAAATTGTACAGCGGTTGGGTAATTTTTTTTTTTTTTCGGTTCGTGCGTGGATTCCCGTCTCTGCAGAAAATCAGTTGGGACCTGGTCAGGTCCTGCTCAGCTCAGCTCTATTTTTTAACCCTGGGAAGCCTCGGAAAAAAAAAAAATACAGAAGTTTTTCTTTATGCAATTGTGTGCGTGCAAATTTTAGAGCTGGAAATCTTCATCTCTGCCGTGAATCGTGTGATCCCACGATCTCGTCAAAGGCTCCTTGTATTTATTTGCATTTTTTGTCTGGCTTCGGTTTGCCTAAAGCGACTTTATAGAAAAGCAGCAAAGCATGGAGCAGGTTTTTCTCAAAACACAGCCGAGCACCTCCTGTAAATCGCTCGTGTCCTTCCCTAAATCCTCCCGGATCGGGACGTGTCTGACGCGATGTTAATAGATATATTTTTTTTAAAAATGCACTGTCATCGGGATAATCCCAGGGAGAATATAAGTTTGAAAGCTGAATCCGTGTCTTTACAGCGTGTCTCGGGATAAATAGCAATATTCGTCGTGGTTTTTTTCTTTTGACGGGTTAGAAAAAAAATTAATTATCATTTCTGAGGGACCTTAAAATAGACATTTAGATTTTTTTTTTTTTTTTACTTCGGTTTAATAAAAAGGGGAATAAAAAGAAGGGAAGGCGTGAGGCTCTGTGCAAAAAAAATCCTGTCTCAGAGAGGGTGGGGAATGGTTAAAACCGGGCCCACCGGGCCCCCACGGAGCCGCTCCACTACCGGTCTCGCGTGGGGGCTGCGTGGGCCCCCACCCGGGTGCTACCGGTTCTTCANGAGGGACCTTAAAATAGACATTTAGAATTTTTTTTTTTTTACTTCAGTTTAATAAAAAGGAGAATAAAAAGAAGGGAAGGCGTGAGGCTCTGTGCAAAAAAAATCCTGTCTCAGAGAGGGTGGGGAATGGTTAAGTCCGGGCCCACCGGGCCCCCACGGAGCCGCTCCACTACCGGTCTCGCGTGGGGGCTGCGTGGGCCCCCACCCGGGTGCTACCGGTTCTTCAACGTCCCCCCCGTCCCTTCTCTTCCAGGACAGCCCCGCGGCTCCGGCTCCGGTCTCTGCTTCACCCCCCGGCCCCGGCCCCACCGGCTCTGCCCACGGGGATGAGGCGTCTCGCGTGGGGAGAACGGCCCAGGTGGGTCCCGGGGAAACGTGGGGGGAGAAATCCCGGGGAGCCCCCTCCTCGGAGTGGGAAGGGGAAGGGCAGTTTGCCTGGAAGAGGTCCAGCAGATCGGAGGCTGCAATTTGGGGGGTGGTTTGCAGGCTGGGGGGTGCCCCTAGGGGAGCCCCCGATGGGTGCTGTAACACCCCCCCCCATGAGAACCCGGCAGGATGTTCCCAAAATCTGCTGGTTTTCCCCCAACCAGGGCAGGAAAGGAAGGTGGTGAGAGCTGGGGGGCAGAACAACCCCCCCAAATCACCACCGAGGGCAGCCGGCAGAGGGGCGATAGTCCTGGGGGGGCAGAGCCCAAGCCCCCCAGGAAGCGGAGCCAGGATGGTTGGGGTTGTCCGTAACCGTGAGCTGCCAGGACACCCCCCACCCACCCACCCTGCGGTCAGGTTTGGGGACCCCCAGGGCTGGCTAGTCCCTGCTGTCTGGGTGCCCCATGACCCCCCCTGCTCACCCCACGGGTGTTATTTCCCCGACACCACCCGTCCTCCTTTCCCCGCTCCCAGCCAGGGCTGTGTTCCCAACCGCTAAGTTCTGGGCCTGACAGGAGTCAGACCAGTGGGCTCCTGTTTTCCCAGTGGGGGAAACTGGGAGAGGGGGCCCCGATGGGGAGGACGTGCCACTGGGTGCACTGGTAGTGGCAATGGGAGGATCTGTCTCAGAGGAGGTAAAACTCATGGATCACCCCTTGCCCCAACCGCACAGCCCCAGTCCCAGGTGTTTTTTACACTAGGAAAAAATATTTCCAAGGAAAAGAGGAATTTTAAGAGAAAAAAAAAAAAGAAAAAAAACCCAAACACCCCTTCTTGTTTGAGGAAAATTCACGTTATTAATTTTGGTGGTATCTGGATTATAACAGGGAAAAGCCCGTGGGATTAGAACGACAGGATTAAAATAGCGTTTGATTCCTGGCTGGGGTCTGCAGAGCGCGGTCGGGCCCCGGTGACGCCCGGCAGCGATGGGCTGAGGGCGGGGGGCTTCCCATTCCCCGGGAGAGGGGAGCTGGGAGGGGCTGGGAGGGCTGGGACCCCCGGGTGGCCAGAGAGATGGAGGAGGGCTGGAGAGATGGGGGGTGGTTGGTGGTAGGGGTTGGTGGTGGTGAAATTTGGGGGCGATGGATCATTGGTCGCTGGGGGTGGTCGATAGGGATGATGGTGGCGGTGGATGATCACTGGTGGTGGTGGTGGATGATCACTGGTGGTGGTGCTGGTGTTGGTGTTGCCGATGGATGATCACTGATGGTGATGGTGGTGGACAACCGATGGTGATAGTGGTGGTGACGGACAATTGCTGGTGGTGGTGATGGATGGTGGTGACGATGATGATGGTGGTGTTGATGGATGACCACTGACGGTGTTGGTGGTAATGGATGATCGCTGGCAGTGGTGATGCCGAGAGAGGTGACGGGTGGTGGTGATGGTGTTGGTGGTAGTGGATGATCGCTGGTGGTGGTGATGCGGATAGAGGTGACGGGTGGTGGTGATGGTGATGGTGATGGTGATGGATGACCACTGATGGTGCTGGTGGTGGTAATGGATGATCGCTGGCGGCGGTGATGCCAACAGAGGTGACGGGTGGTGGTGACGATGATGATGGTGGTGATGGACGATCAGCGATGGTGCTGATGGTGCAGATGGTGGTGGGGGGTGCTGATGGGGAGGATACTGGTGCTAATGGGGGTGACAGGGCTGGGGGGTGCTGGGTGGTGGCGGTGCGCGCGCCTTTCCCGGCCCCTCCCCCGCCCATTGATGAACTGATAGGCGCTGCAGAGGGGTGGGAGTCAGGGCAGGTGACGTCAGGCGGGGCTGAGCCAATGAGAAGCGGCGGCGAGGGCCGGGAGTGTGAGAGCATGAATGAAAAGTGCCGCGCGCCGCTCCCCCCGGCGCAGAGGCTGCGGGCAGCGGCGGGCAGCAGGTAGGAGCCGTGCCGTGCCGTGCCGTGCCGTGCCGTGCCGTGCCGTGCCGTGCCGTGCCGTGCCGTGCCGTGCCGTGCCGTGCCGTGCCGTGCCTCCCCGGCCCTGACCCCGCGCTTTCTACGCGGCGCTCCGCGGGGGGCGGCGGAACCGAAGCGTTTCGGCGGATCCGGGGGGTTCCCAACCTCCCCGCAGCGTGGACGTGCCACCCCCGGAGGAATGGAAAGGAGGTGAAAGGAGGGATGGAGAGGTTGAGGTCCTTTGGGGAAGGGAGGGAGGCAGGAGGGAGGGATGCGGGGCTCCCGGAGGAAGGAGAGGGATGCGGGTTCCTCCCCTGAAGAATGAAGGGATGCGGGTTCCCCTGGAGGGAAGGAAGGGTGGAGGGATGGAGGTTGCTTCTCGGAGGAAGGAAAGGTGGAGAGAAGCAGGTCACCCCCAGGAAGGAGAGGGTTGCAGGTTTCCCCCCCCTTTCCCGTCCTCGGAGGAAGGAAGGAAGGATGGAGGGATGCGCTTTCCCCGCGAAAAAAGAAAGGACGGAGGGATGCGGGGAAAGGAAAGCGAAGGATGCGGGTGCCCACCGGAGGAAAGATGAGGGTTCCCTCCTCCAAAAAAAAAAAAAAAAGGAGGGATATGGGTCCCCACCAGAGGAAAGATAAAAATCCACCCCTGCAAAAAAAAAAAAAAAAAAANAAAAAAAAAGGGATGCGGGTCCCTGCCCGAGGTGCGCGGTCGCTGCGCGCAGGGCCGGCGGTCCTGAGCCACGAACAGGCATCGCTCCTTTCCTTCTTTCCTCCCTTCCCTCCCATTCATCATTTCCTCTGTGTTTTCTGTGTTTATTCCTCGCTTCTGTTGCTCCAGATTTTGGCTGAATCCAAAGCATCACAAGTTATTATTTATTTTAACCGGCAGGTTGGCTTTTTTTTTTTTTTTTTTTTCACCCCACAGTCATTTTATTTAGAGAGCGTTAAATGCCTTTCTGGGTGGGGAAATGTCCTTTTGGTCTTTTCTGCATATTTAAAGTCTCGGGCGCAAATTATATTTGCTTTGATTATTACCAGTTTGAACGCATTAATTTGCTAGTTATTAAAAATAATGCGGGCTTAATTCTCAGCACCTGCAGAGTATCATTTGGTTTGCAAATGAAACGAATTGAAAGTCGGCAGAAAACAGGCTGCTGCTGCTGCGTGGTTCTCCTAGAATCCTGCTCCCAAATTGTATTTTCCAGGGGCCTGATCCTGCCTGTCCCATTGATGCTCAGGAGAGCTTTGCCCTGGGCTCGGCGGGTTGCAGGGCCAGGGCCGCTGCTGTAGCTGTGTGCTGATATTTCAGATCTCGCTGCTAATATTTGCATCTTTTTTTTTTTTTTATTCGTTTCCTCCCTCGTTCCTCCTTTAAAAGCCATATGGCCCGAACCCCCTGGAGAAGAAGAGGTTGGCTTTTTCCTGCTAATGCTGTAGACTTCAGGGGTTGGTTGTTATCTTTGGTTATCTAGCTGTATGAGTGGTGTCAATTCTTCATAAAGCTAGATAACCGAAAGTAAAAATAACCCCATTACACGCCTGAGGAGGATGTGGAGAAGAAAGGAAATTCATCAAAAGGAAGAGAAGGAAAAGAAAAGATGAAATGGAAAAAAAAAAAAAAAAAGGAAGAGAAAGGAAATGAGGAAAAAAACTGGGGAAAAAAAAAGACAACTTTTTGAGACTGGAATTAAAACCCGAGGTAGGATTTTTTTTTTTTTTTTAAAGCACCTATTTGCCTCCTATGATTTTAAGAAAGAGTTTACTGGTTCTGTGCATGAGAATAATACATCTGTCTTGGGAAAGGCAAGGATGTTGCCGCTCTCTCCTCGGCTGTTAACTGTAATTGAATTAACAAAGTAAAACTTCCAATCAGATTATGAATTAGTTCAGTACAGGACCCAGACTACAGATCAAGGATGAACTTTCATTGCGTAACCAGTCCTATAGCATCAGAGAATCCATAAATCAATACAGATTACCGTGCTGGATTATCTGTTTAATAAAGCAGCAACAGAGCAATGTTTATTAACGGTTGTTTTGCAAATACGAACGCTGGATTCTTTTTTTTTTTTCTTTCTTTCTTTTTTTTTTCCCCCCCTCTCATTCCCTGTTACGTGTTTAATTTTCTTCCCTGGCAGATATAACTTGATATCAGGCTTAGAAAGAAGGAGATGGTGATTTGGAAAATGGTTTCTTGCAGTTTTCTTTGTTTTTCTCCCCTAACACCTCTGTCCAAACGCTTTCTTTCTTCTTTTGACCCTTTGTGTATGAACATTTCTTTGAATGAACCAAAGATTCCAAGATTGGGGATTTACAAAAAAAAATATACTTGCGTATGAAACCGCTTGAGACCAATTGGGGAACTTGATTTTGTAGAATTTATCCTCTCTGATACCCCCTTCAGTGGATTATGTGCCAACGTCCTCCTTATGGAAACTGAGATTTTTTTTTTTTAATTTTTTTTTTTTTAACCTGCTCTGCTGTAGAAGGGAATTTTGGGTCAAAGAGATGAACTGGGTGCTTTCCGCTCATGTTTAATGGTCGGACTGGTTGCCTTAGATGCCACCTGCACAATAGAGCAACCCGCTTGGAAAGGTGCCTTGTTGCCTAGAACACAAAGATCTTGTGATGGATTAAGATATCCTTGATAGAAAACCTCCAAATGGCGATTCTGAGAAAAAAAAAATTAATTATAATAATAAAGAAAAAATGCAGGTGACAGCACCTGAGTTAATTTAGGAAAGGAGCAATTATAGCACTGAAACTTTACAAAAAACCTCTTGCGAGAGATGTAGAGAAAAACTTGACTTTGGACCCATGCTGGACCCGCTCGTTTCGCTCGTGTGCTCATCGGGGTCTTTGAGGGGGGAGAGAAAAAAAAAAAAAAGAAAAGCAGAAGAAATTGTCCCTGGTACTTTGTCTGGGGAAAGGCAGTAGCTCTGGGTGTAGTGTGGAAGATTTATCCTCTTCATATGATTGCTCTAAATGAATAAACAAGATATTTTTTCCCCCCCTCACCCATGGCCCTGTAATTCAGAATAATTCAATGTGTGAATCTCTCTAATGATCTGCTCGGGGAAAGCTTAAGGAAAACTTCCTTTCTGCTGTCCCTTCGGGGTTCATCTGGGTGCTGCTATTGTTCCTGGCGCTGCTCGTGCAGGGACGTAGGGAACTTTGACCAGCTCTTCGTTTATCCCCTGCTTCCTTCTCTGTTGCCTCCCCGCCGCCCTGCCCTTGGGTGAGTGCAAAGTGCTGCTCCCCTGGCACGGTGGCTTGTCCCCAGCTGGAGGAGGACATTGCAGAGGACGAGGCAACAGAGAACCAGCTCCAGAAAGGGTCTGAGATGTGGTCCGTGGAAGGGGAGAGGATGTCCTCCATGGAAGGGGGGAGAATATCCTCCATGGAAGGGGAGAGGATGTCCTCCATGGAAGGGGAGAGGATGTCCTCCATGGAAGGGGAGAGGATGTCCTCCATGGAAGGGGAGAGAATATCCTCCATGGAAGGGGAGAGGATGTCCTCCATGGAAGGGGAGAGGATGTCCTCCATGGAAGGGGAGAGGATGTCCTCCATGGAAGGGGAGAGAATATCCTCCATGGAAGGGGAGAGGATGTCCTCCATGGAAGGGGAGAGGATGTCCTCCATGGAAGGGGAGAGGATGTCCTCCATGGAAGGGGAGAGAATATCCTCCATGGAAGGGGAGAGAATATCCTCCATGGAAGGGGAGAGGGTGTCCTCCATGGAAGGGGAGAGGGTGTCCTCCATGGAAGAGTATCCTCCATGGATGCTCTCACCCCAAGCATCTTACAGGGTGACATTGGACACCCTTGGCTTGGTGGCAGCAGGATGTCACCGCATGGAGCTCTCATCCTCCTCCATCCCTCCAAGGCAGATGGAGGCAGGAGGAGAGCAGTTGCCCGTTGAGTTGGCGCCCGCCAGTCTCACCGGCCGGGATGTGCCCATGGGCGATGCCAGCGTTGAGCGGTGGCCTGTAAGTCCTCGTGCAAAGGGGTCCAGTGGCTCGCCCGGGGACGAGGGACTTTTATTCTTGGGTGAGCACTGGTGAGCCACCATGTGCCATCCACCATTGGCCGGTGTCTTCGTTCAAGGGCGGGAAAACGCGCCTTTTGGCCAATCAGGGGCTGGAAGCGGTGCTGCGTGCTCATCTTTTGGTGTGCCGAGGTGACCAATCGTGGTCGGTGCGGGGCCACGGTGGCCCTGCCATAGGCTGGTGTTGGATGGTGTCACTTGCTTGGGTGTAACAAAGGCACGAGCAGGAACGGGGGGGATGCGACCTGGGGCGAGGGCGAAGCTCGGCGGGGAACGTTGCGACTCGGAACGTAGGGAGCCCGTGCGTGGTGGGCAGGATGCGGGGACAGGAGGTGGCTGCACTGGGCGGTGATGGAGGGACAGGGCGTAAAGCCCATCGTGCCCCACCTGGCTCTCTGGAGCTTGTTCCCCCCATTTCCCGCTGCAAAAAAACCCTTTAAAGTGGTCGTGAACCCCGCCTTGTGCTCGGGGCTGTGGTGAGACCGCGGGGCTGAAGCATCTCCGGGTCTTCACCCCATTGTGCTCCCAGCTTGGCAGGGCCAATGGGAACCAGTAGCACCCATCCCGCTCCCCTCGGCGGGGGCAGGACAGCGGGTGGGTGCCTTGGGACCCTCAGCACCGCGAGCTTTGCCGCTGGTGTCCATAGGTGCTGTCGGAACGTGTCGCTCCCCGTGCAGGTGGAGATTTCTTTCAAATTCATTTTTTTGGCTGTGGTGGGTGACCGCTCGAAGCGGTGGGACCGGCTGCTTGGCCTTTGGCCACACGAGCTGGAATAGTCTTGAAAACAGAATTTTTTTATTTTTTTTTCCTTTTTTTCCCGGTTTACTACTGGAGTACACGAGCACTGAGAGAGCCCAGCGTGTTGGCATGACGTTGATCCAAATTGCAGCTTCCGTGTGGCCGGTTAAGCTTGCCTGGACTCTCTGATTTGACTGGTTCACACTCAGCACTGTCTGCTCTGCTCTCCCCTATGGCCACCTAACTGCTGGAGACGTTAACAGGAGACGTGCTCGCCTGTTCTGTATCGACAGATTAGCTCTCCGCAGCCTTTCTCATGCTTAGAAGCAGTACGCTTGGAGAAAAAAAATAAAATATATTAAAAAGGAGCAAATAAAATAGTAATTTTTCTATGGTCCGGTCAGTCATGGAGAAGAATGAGCTTACGCAAAGCTAATTAATGAAAATTATTAATTTCGTTCAATATATGGCTTTCATCTAGGAGAGAGCTTGCGATGGAGTTGGCTTTAGCTCCTGTTTGTGATGCTTGTGCCGGGGATGCAGAAATGCAGCAGACGGGTCTGGTGTCGAGTCCGAAGCCCCTTCGTGCCGCTCTCATCCCGTAAGGGACGTGCTGCGGCCGGCACGGTGGGTCTGGGGACTGGCAAAGGTGCAGAAATATTTGTGCTGGTCAATGCCGCTGGTAGCTATTAACTTTGTCTTTGTGAAGCATAAAAATTTTTATATTTTTTAAAAAAATACTATTAGCAAAATCTCAGCCCCAAACTGTGAAAAATATTTTTAAAAAATTCTTTAAAAATCAGGGTTTATTTGTGTTTGAGGAAAGCAGGTATTTCCTGATGGAAGGAATTTTCTGCTGCCCTTCTTTTACAATTTTAAACTGAAAAAAAACAACAAAAAAAGGGCGTCCTGATGGCTCAAGCCCGTTGAGGTCTCTCCAGATCAAGAATTGCCCCTTTTCCTCCCCAGCCTCTCCCTTCCACCCCGGGCCCAGTGCCTTGGGCACATGAGGAGTGGCACCCGTGTGACCACAGAGAAATCACGTTGATATGATGTCTATGTGTATGGATATCTATATATTTAAAAAAAAAAAATTTTTCCCTCCATCCAAGCGGTCCCAGCCAGGTTTGCGTTGCAGACGGGATGGTTTTAACGATGCTCTCGAGGCAGGGCTGGCAGGCGGCTCCGGCTCGCTCCCAGCATCGTTCCCGGGGGCTCTGCTGCTTTCGGGGTGGCGGGTCCCCCCGCCCTGGCGCCGCGTTAGGTTTGGGGGTGAGCTGGGAGCCAGAAGCTTCCTTCCACCGCTACCTCCAAGGGTCAAAAATGCTGATTGAAGCCTCCAGCCGCCGGCCCCGGCGCTGAGAGGGGAGCGGGTCTTTGTGCCGAGAACAGAGTCTTTCCTCTTCAAACAATCAGGGCTTCAAAACCCCTGAGCGTTTTCAAGGGAAGGATTTTTTTTTTTTTTTTTTNGATGGCAAAAATTGGGGTGCTGTGCACGGTGCTTTGCAATGTGGTTTGCAAACCCCGTCGATGGTTTTGGGGTGTCCGGTGCCGGTCAATTTTGCAGCAGCAAAAGGGAAAAGGGATTTCTTGAACCCCCCCCCCAAAATTTCAGGGTGTAAACGTGGTGCTGGGTGTCCAGCAAATGGGACTGGACAGGTCACCTGCACCCTGCCTGGGGAAGGCGGGTGGCAGTGGCCCGGAGGGGGGGACAGCTGGCTGGGAAATGATGAGCTCTGTGGTCTTCAGGCTGCTCGGAGGAGACGGCCCGTGAGCGGGCAGGTCGCTCAGATGCAGCCGGGGTGATTGGATGTGAAAGCGGAGCCGCTCGCCGCCCGCGCTGGCATCTTCTCCTCTCCCCCATCACCCGTCGCCACCGCGGGAGGTTTTGCTGGTCCAGGCTCTCGTGACGGCACTGACAGCGTGGGGGCGAGGGGGGGCCCTAAAAATAGTCCTGGGGCTGCATTCTGGCTTGCCCTGGGGGATTTTTCAGGGACAGAGCTAGGAAGGGATGTGTGCGAGTCCTGACACCTCCTCGCTCGCTGTCTTCCCCCCACCCCTGTAAAGTGCAGAGGGACGTGGTGACACGGGGTCCGGAGCAGGATCCGGCCGCCTGCAGGGCTGTGATGGCCGGGGGCAGTTCAGCAGGAAAATAACCGGGAGGTCTCGGTTCAGGAGCCGCAACGAGAGATCGCCCTGAACCCCGGTGCTGAGATGGGGTCGGGGGGTGTCCTTATGTCCTGAGGTCTGCAAGGCTCACGGGGAGGCTCGGATGGGAGCTCCTGGCAGGATCCGTCGCGGGTTATCAGCGGATCGTGGGCTCGTGCTGGCATCTGACTCCAGGATTTATCCTTAGACCCGGCATCTGTAACCGCAACGCTGAGCTGTGTAATCCTCACCCAGCGGTGACGGCCGTGGCCTGAGCTCCGGCTTTGACAGCCCAGGTTAGGTGTAAAAATCGTTTTAATTCCCCTTTCAGGGTTTTTAGTATTGCTGGAGCCAGGGACAAAGGGGGTAGCGCCAGGATGCGGGTGCAAGAGGATGGAGCATCCTCACCGGGAGCATCTGCTGGGTTTAAATTATTGGGGTGAGTATTTGCAGGCAGGATGAGGGACAGGGAGAAAATACAGGCTCTCAGAAGGGGAAAAAAACAAAAAAAAAGCTGATTAATAAGTGCTGGGAATGAGAAAGCCTGAGTGCTCATCGGTGTGATGGGGTGGCTTGGCCCCGAGCCTGCGCGTGGTCTGTCCTGTGGCTTTGCATCACTCGGGTCGTTGCAGGTACCCCAGGTTTCATCTGACCTTCAGCAGGTTCCTGCCTGGTGTAAGCTCAAAACTCATCCCTTTAGGAGGGAAAAAATAATAATAAATATTCTGGATCAGCATTTGAGCTGCAGGGAGGGGAAAGGGGGTCCCCCGGACCTGCCTTGTCCTTTCAGAGGCACTGGGTGCTCGCTGGCAAGGAGGAAGGGCTTTGTTTTGTCCACTCCTCCTCCTCTGGCTTTTAGGAAATACCTCCTGGGTTAGGTGAGGGTGGGATATCGAGGTTTTATGGCGTTGCCCAGGGGAGGATGGTTTCAGGGATTCCCGGGCTGAGCCAGGCAGGGATGCATCCGGGCCAAAGAACCTTCCTCTGGCATCAGGAGGCACCAGCTGCTGGGGAGGAAAGTGCTTGAAACCCTGCGATTATGGGATAACGTATTCCGGGAGAGTTGCTCGGCTCTCCATCCCCGAGCTGGAGAGTTCACAGCCCCTCTCTGATCCCTGTGAAATGTGGCTGAACTCGGGTGTTCTCATCATCCGCTGCACGAGGGTGCTGGGAGCATCCCGCAGCAGGATCCGAGGGGCTCAGGGCTGAGCAGGAGGGGAAAAAAAAANGGCTCTCCATCCCCGAGCTGGAGAGTTCACAGCCCCTCTCTGATCCCTGTGACATGTGGCGGAACTCGGGTGTTCTCATCATCCGCTGCACGAGGGTGCTGGGAGCATCCCGCAGCAGGATCCGAGGGGCTCAGGGCTGAGCAGGAGGGGAAAAAAAAAAAAAAA
>VZTO01007786.1:9769-26848 GCA_013400615.1 Syrrhaptes paradoxus
CTGCTGTGAAAACAAGGAAAAAGAAAAAAAAAAAAAAAATAGAAAACATCATTTGTTTAGAAAACAAATATCAGCAAAAGGGCTTTTTTACTACACCTAGTCACAGCAGGAATTAATACAACTGTTACTAGTATACTGTGTCTATAAAAATGTAGATAGGCAAATGAAATACTGAGCACTGAAGACTAACAGCTAGCTGAGTTAAAAGCTGTTGTGGGACTTTCGGAGACTATTTTGAGATCCATAAAGCTTAGCATTCTTTAAAATACTGAAGCGATGATACAAGTTTCAATATTTAGTAATTTCAGCCTTTCCAAATGTAATTTTCAATGTCCTCTTAACATTGTTTAAATGAACAGACAACTGTTTCGAGATACAGTTTTATCTTAAATAACTTTCCTACTGCAAATATTTCAAAATCAATGTAAAATAAATTTCAAACACCGTTGGGAAAGTAGCTGAAAGGATTGTGTCAAAAAACACAAATGAATGTGATTTCAGGACTCTCCCAGCCCCAGAACTGTCAGCCAGGAATGGGCTGAGCCTTGGCCATTGGGTGGTGAGTGGTTGCACTGTGTATCATTCATCTGTATATTTGTATATATTATTGTTATCATTATTATTTTGAATTTTATTGTATTTTATTTATTAAATTGTTCTTATCTCAACCCACAAGTTGCTTTTCCCTTTATTATCCTTTTAATTCTCCTCTCCACTCCTGGGAGGTAGGAGGGTGAGTGAGAGGCTGTGTGGTATTTCCTGCATCTACCTGGGTCAAACCATGTCACTGTCTTTTAAATTGCTGAAGTTACATAAAAAGAACAACTGTCTGCACTATGAGGAAGAGGCACAGGGCTTAAGCAAACTCTGCTGATCTTCCCCTTTGTCCTTCTCCAGCTCATTCCCATAAATATCTGTTTTGCTGACTGCCTTACCTATATTGCTAAAAAGAGTGGAGAATGTCTTCAATTTCTGTGACAATTTGATATCGTCTTATCCCCTGGTTTTCCAGACGCTCATATTGCACAACATACTCAATTGCTGCTCTGAAATGCTTCATTTGAGTCTTGAACTGCAAGTGTTATTATCACAAATAGCCGTTGCATGCTTTCTGTTTTCAGTAGCACTGGGACTGTATGAGTGCAAGTGTGTTCAGACTCAGAGAAAAGTAGTTTTTCTTTGGAAATCTAGACCAAAAGCTAAAACAAGCCAAAAAGTATAAATAAAAGAAAAAAAAAGAAAAAAAAGAGGAAAATCTAGCATGAGAAAACAATAAGGACAGGACAGAACATAAGGATACCTTCCTAGCTAGGACACCTTTATAGGAAAGGCAAACTAATAAGCAGTTTGATGGTAAATACTAATTTGTACCAGAGGCTCATGGATAGAACTCTTTCCAGGAGACAAAGAAAGACCCAATGTGCACGTATATTCCCTATGAATCTGAAAATGCTGAGTAACAGCACCCCTAGAAATATGGCAGATGATAATTTGGTCTAAAAGGTTTGGCTACGCAGGATATAAGGTGTAAGTCTGACAGACACAATGTACATAACAACGTACATAAATTTTGTACATAACAAAATCCTGGGAGAGATCAGTTTAAAGGAAAAGCCCCTCCAAAAAGTGTCCTAGATATGGGGACTTTCTCCAGCACAAGGTCCCGTAGAGAGGGGTAGAAATCAATAAAAGCACTGTGGAGATAGGACCATGTGCACAATTTGTAGCTTGGATTTACTAGAAATGATAATATAATTTAACACATTTCTTTAGTCACGATTTTGGTGAAGAGGATGAGGATTAAGAGTCTGTTCACCCTCCCGTTAGGACTGCATGATCCAGCGTAGGAGGGAAGCAAAATGACATAACTGAAGGCCACACAAGCCCCACCAAATCTACAGCTGAATTTTGCTCTGGTCTCTGTTTTGTATGCTGCCATCATGCAGTCATTCCTATATATTCCAATGAATTCTTTAAAGCTGGGGAATATGAAGAAATCTTTGTTAAGTATCACTTTTTTTTTTTTATACCTCTCAATTTTTCTGTTTTGTAGGACTATCTTCCTTTTTCTTGGAAGCCCTTAGTTGACTCTTCCGTTTTTCTTCACTACTTCTGTCACCACTGCTGTAGAAAAGAAAAAAAAAAAAAGGTTTGTATATGTTTTAACTTAAAAGGGAGGATTGTCCAGGAAAACATGCACAACAACTGCCATTTTTTTCTAATGTGAAACTTGCATTTTGAAGATAATTTTCTTCAGATTTTCCTCTGATGAACTGAACTCTTGTTCTTCAACATCTGAATTTTATTATTTGTGATAATGAGCACTGTTGAGCATGTGGGAAGATTTAGATCAAGTGAGACAGCAAGCTCAACCTGAACCTTGACCTTCTTTTCCAGCCTCCTTCATGATGTGTTACCTAGCAGTTTTTATAAAACAGTTCATTTTTTAAATGATTTTTTTTCCTTTCTCCATTCAAGACTAACTAAAGAAAAGTAGTTTGTGTTGTTTCTGGTTTACAGCAAGGTACTTCACCTATTTCTATTTATTGTGTCTGACCAGAATGCAGTAACAGTAGCTGTTGGTCATTCCATCACTGAATATATGTGACTTGTACAATCAACTGCAGTGGGTCAAACAGTGGTGACTAATAAGACTTATTCTGTGTTGGAGCGAACAAATCCTTTATCAGTGCTTCAACCATTCTGCTTACGTGGCCTCATTGTTGAGATTACGCCTTTCATCTATGGGAACTAATCCCTTTCATATACAATTTTAGCAAGAAGCTTATAAAATGTGTATTAAAGCAGTATTGACTTGTCCAACAATAAAAAGTACAATTAGGCTTCCAACACAGAGCATTGCTAATTTGCATAAGAACCTCTCTAACCCATTCCTTTTATTGCAGAAGGTAACCAAGAGGTTATGTTCTGTTCCACGCAACAGCAATTTACTGTAAAATCAGTAGATAGCTGTACCTGGGTAACAGCCTTCACTGTCTTTGTGCAGATCTTTTAAAAGTGAAGTTACATGTCCATGTATCAATAGGAAATGATATTAAAGATCATTACACTGAATGACCAAATACAATGGGTTCTTTCAATAATATCCCGTAATGCAATAACTCAAGACTTACTTATTGAGAGCACCTATCCTGATAAAGTCATGGGTGGGGTCACACTGCAGACACAGTTTTATCACACTTTGCAGTTATTTTGAGTTATTGCTCATTTTTATAATGTACTATTATCACAGGCTGGAGATTTGGGCGGGGAAAAATTTAATGCAATTTAACAAGAGCAAGTGTAGAGTCTTGCATCTGGGCAAGAATAACACCAGGTTCCAGTATAAGTTGGGTATGGAACTGTTGGAGAGTAGTGTAGGGGAGAGGGACCTGGGGGTCCTGGTGGACAGCAGGATGACCATGAGCCAGCACTGTGCCCTCGTGGCCAAGAAGGCCAATGGCATCCTGGGGTGTATCAGAAGGGGGGTGGTCAGTAGGTCAAGAGAGGTTCTCCTCCCCCTCTACTCTGCCCTGGTGAGACCGCATCTGGAATATTGTGTCCAGTTCTGGGCCCCTCAGTTCAAGAAGGACAGGGAACTGCTGGAGAGAGTCCAGCGCAGAGCCACAAAGATGATTAAGGGAATGGAGCACCTCCCTTATGAGGAAAGGCTGAGGGAGCTGGGTCTCTTTAGCTTGGAAAAGAGGAGACTGAGGGGTGACCTAATTAATGTTTATAAATATATGAAGGGTGAGTGTCAGGAGGATGGAGCCAGGCTCTTCTCTGTGACATCCTGTGATAGGACAAGGGGCAATGGGTTCAAGCTGGAACACAGGAGGTTCCACTTGAACATGAGAAAAAATTTCTTTACAGTGAGGGTGACAGAGCACTGGAACAGGCTGCCCAGAGAGGTTGTGGAGTCTCCTTCTCTGGAGACATTCAAAACCCACCTGGATGCGTTCCTGTGTGATCTGATTTAGGTGTTCCTGCTCCGGCAGGGGGATTGGACTGGATGATCTTTCAAGGTCCCTTCCAATCCCTAACATTCTGTGATTCTGTGATTCTGTGACTATTTAAGCAAGAAGCTTATAAGAACTGTGGAAGAGTAACAATGACCAGTCGATGCACAAAAATGTATAAATAGTTAGGCTTCCAGCACTAGGCATTTCCATCTAAGAAGATCAGTTAATATCCCTTTTCCAAAATTTCTCATTTCCCTAACCAAATAGGTGCCATTGTCTATTCACTCTCCAAGTACTACACCTCTTCGTAGCACTACAGGAATTTATTTTCTCTGTGTACTCTGGAATATATTAAATTAGATTTGTAAAATACATGCCAACTAGTAAATAATAGTAAGACATGGTTCATATGGGGTTTAGACCCCCTAGAATTAGCCAAAAGAAAATCAGAAGAACAGATGACTTGCCATTAACTGCTTCTGCCCACAGAGAGCCCAGAAATTACTTATGACTAGAGATGCTTAGCCTGCTCTTCACTTGCTTAATAAAGAACAGTATTTCCTTACCCAGGTAACACAAGATGACATTGCCCCAGGTCACTGCAGGGCACGTCATATCATGGAACACAACATAACCTGATGTAACCTGATCCAACAGGCCATGTGCCTGTTGCCTATTTGTAGAAAATCTTGCTTTTTTTCAGAAGAGAGGACACGTCACCATAGATAACAGAACATTAGTTCTACCTTTTAGTCCAAAGGCTTCTGTGTTCACAATTAACCTGGAGTTTAGGTCCGAATCACAAAGAATAAGAACAATTTCCTCTTCAGTTATTCAGGGTTGCCTGTACTGACAAGGAAATTTCTATTGCTGCTTTTTAGAGAAAATAATCAGCAAAGATTTAGATTACAGGGTCTAAACATGCCCTGTGAAATGACCCTACCACCCCAAAAAACAAAGAACGAACTGAACTCACCAAGACATTAAAACCACAATCACTCAGTTTTTAGAGATCTCAGGAACGTGTCAGTCAGTCCGTTTCAGGATCAGCACAGTTCTCCACTCTGCTCTCTATTTTCTGGACACATTTAACTACAGAATGATGGCATATTCTAAAGGAATAACAACGATTTGCACTATAAATGCTAAATATACGTATTTATTCCATTATTGAGTCAAGGAAACACTCATCTATAACAAAAACTTTAGGCTGGTGTGTTACTGATCAGATGGTTACACAACCAATGAACTTTTAAAAATGTTTAATCTCAGCTGTCGGCATGAAATGATTTTACTTAAAAAACCTCATACACCTAAATACCTTAAGGCACTACTTTTGAAAACTTAATCCTGTTGGCCTCTGCTGAAATAAACACCAAGAGCTAAGGAAAAATATTTTTAGAAATCAATTGTAAGAGAAAAACAAACTAACACTGCTCCAAATTACCAAGTAAGAAGCCTAATTAAATTTTAACAGTGTTTGAAAGGTTTGTATAAAGTAGTATGAATTTCTCTCCCATTCACATGTGATGAAGTACCAAATATAATGTAGAAAAATTCACTCCAAATTTGCCTGATCCTGCAACCCTCAGGTAAGTAGGTCTTCTACAACCCATCAATTTTTACTAAGTCCCTCAAAACCAAGAATTTTGTGTATGGATGGATGGATGGAAGGAAGGAAGGAAGGAAGTTACCTTTTTATAAGACTATTGGTTTGCCATATCTAATAAACAACAAATACCTGCATAACTTTCTTGTTATAGCTTTACTCTTTCAAAGTTTCATCTTCCCTTACCGTCATTGTAGGGGAAGATGTCCTTTCTTCCTTCTTATTGTAGGGTACCTGTTTGGGAGCAGTAGGAAGGATAACAATTCATTAAACAATGATTCTTATTACTGCAAACACTGATGCAGGAGCTGGAAGTTCAAGACCTGTGCTGCTTGTTCTTTTATGCTATGTCTTAAAAATCCATATTTACTACTGTGTTCTGTTTCTGCATTCTCTTTTTTTATATGTACATTATGTACATTTATATCAGGATTGCAAATTAAATAAACACAACCACAAACTAATATTTTACAGAAATGGAGATTCCCAGGAGCAGGAAACTGCTGCTGGATGTCCAAAATCCATTATTTTCATCTGGAGTTTACTGCCTTGGCAAGAAGGATTGTGATAAGATGCACAAAATTTGAGGACTGTTTTTAAAATATGGCTCTTTTTCAGCCTCACAGTACACTCAAAAATCAATGCTTAAATACAAGAACAGCTGAAAAATCTAAATCTGAATGTTTTTTATATTTGCAGCAAATTCCGATCACTGTATCTGAACATCTAATTTGATAAAGCTGCAACTTGGATCTGAATTTTGCATCTTAGCGTGTTTAGTTTCGAAACAACAAATTACCTTTAATCCTCACCAGTGAAAACCTTCCAGCATTTTACGCTGGTAGCAATGACAAAGGCATGAGCAGAACAACCACCCCAGAGGAAATGCCGCTTTCCTATTTCCCCTCAGTTTGACCCTTGCTAACGTGCATGAATCAAATCAAGAGCTCGAAGATTTTGCAGACCTGGATTAACATATTTGCAAGGCTCAGTTGGATTTTCACAAAGAAAGAAGATATGGAAAGAAAAACTCTTTGTTGTTTATGGAAAGTCTGATAAACATGTGGCCAACACCTGGATTTTAAAGGGATTCTATTCCTTGCTCAATAAAAGTACAATAGCCACCTTCTGAGGCATTCAAAAAATAAAACAAGATGATAGCAACAAAAAGAGCTGCCACATGTCATTTTCTTCACCTCTTTGGTTTTGTTTAATAACAATGAATCAACTTTTTAGAAAAAAAGAGCAAAGCAACAGGTTAAAAAGAAAAATCCTTACAAAATGTGCATTCGAACATTGGACACGTGTACTGTGAGGCATGCGTTTTCGTAATAAATATATTATACTGTGAAAATATCATTTTGGTGAATGCATTTCCACATGACAGTGTTTTGCATCTTGGAAAAGCCTGATAAAACTGCTGCACGGCGATGATACAAAATTAATGCTTACTGGAGTTTCTGTGCATCCCACTGACCTCTGCAGGGTTAACGAGGGAAAATTCTGTCCTTTAAGCATAAAATATTGCTGGTTAGTATGGGCAAATATATGCACAAGAAATTGCACTAAATTAGGATTGAATTCTTGCTAGTTTTTCTGGCAGTATGCATTAGAAGGAAGGCAGAAGGCATCTCTGCACTAACATAGCTCTCAGCAACCAGGAGAGGCACGGGCACAGCCGTCCTTTTGCAGTCACCGGACCGTTGTCCCTATTCCAACTGCGGAGTGAATTGGAATTATTTTCTTATTTTTCTCTGAAGTATATCGTAAATATAACACTGCCACAAAAATGTATGGGCCCGGGTGAGAAGATGACGTGTGGCAGATCAGACTGGCAGGTCACCTTTTCGTATACCAGACATCACATCTCAAGACCGGTCAGAAAAACTGCTTTGAGGAGTGAAATGTTCTCCCTTAAGGAAGCAAAGCTCCGTTTTACATATCCAACTTTTAGTGTTCTGATGGTAGGGCTGTTGAATCCCCAGACATCAGGACTGTGGGGCTTTCTTTTCACTTGAGCAGACAAATGTCGGGCACTCGCCAGTCCAGCTCCCAGCCAGCCACATCCAGGAACCTTCAGGAACACACTGTGTCTTTCCTACGGAAATTTTCCACGGGAAATGAGAAAAGGATGAGGAAAGGCTTGCTTCTTTCCTAAATAGATAAGCCTGGCAAGATTTGTTGGAACTGCAAAGCTGTGCCTACAGAGGGTAAGATGTGGTCTGAGCTCGTGAACAGCAATAGATTGAGGAGTTTACATCTAAAGGGACTGCAAGAGATAATAACTCCTGCTTCACTTGGAGGAAAAAAAAAGGCAGGATTTTAAAATTTAAATAGAATATGGCTTCTTCAACTCATGTAGTATTTGTCACTGATCAGGAAACTGGGGGTACAACTAGACGTGAGACTCAGGTGAGCCAAATCCACCTCAGTATCTTGTTTCTAAAAAAACAACGTAAAGAAGTGACCATCAAGTTACAGATTGCAAGGGGAAAGTCAGTGACCTTGTATTCTTTTCTCCCTCACCCTTTCTACAGCAATGAGTATTTTCACTTAGCTAAAAATCTTACACATATATACAAAACAAAACCTGAATAAGAAAAAACCCAAACTCATCACATCGCATGGCAACACCTTTCTAGAGAGAGCCTCTATCTTTCGCCTGTGCATTGACACCCTGCTCAGCTATAACTGCAAGTTACTTGCATCGTGTCAGAGATTTAGCAGAGAACCTTTTGGTTTCAGGTGGAGCATTAAGACAGCTAATTAAGCAAAATAAAACCAGAGAAAGACAGTTAGGTCCATCTAGTGCGGCAACGCTACACACAAGCACCGAAGCATCTTGGTTGCAGGTTAGAATACATTGGCATCACACTTTGAATTTTTATGACCTGGTCCTGCCACATGCCGATCTTTTCACACCGACTGTACAGACAGAAGAACTCAGAGGGTCAGACCTTTCTGCGTTTCACTGTTTACCTGATGTTTATCAACCTGAAACACTGGATAACCTGAAAAAGCTCTATTACAGAGAAACACAAAGAACACGGATTTTCTTCTCTGCTATTAGCAGATATCATTCATTTTTACTGCATATATCAATCCGCCAAGTAACGTATCTTTGTGAGCAGAATATTTGAATTAAGCAGCTTTCAGCAAAGAAACGATATAGTTGCCAAAGGAACAATGATTTTTATTTCATGTTTAAAGGGGGGTTTGCAGACCGAAGCAAACTTGGAAAAAGAAAAACTTTAATGGTAAAAAGATGTAGCTGGCTGTAGGTAAAGAATAGATGTAGTTATTCTGGGTTTGTTTTTAGAAGCTGTCTGCTTAGAAGAGTCAAGAGCTCTTTGCTTTTGAAAACGTCACTTTATTTCTCAGATTTTGGGGTTTAGCCCTGTTATAGACATACGTAAATTTATATATAGGACATTATCTGAAGCAACAAAACATATTTAAAGAAAGAGAAATGATGGCATTGTCAACTTCATGTGTTAAAATGTCATGAAACTGTTCTAAAGCTTATGATTTTGTTAGACATAGAAAAAAATTTAAGAAAATAATTTTTATAGTTCTTTCATTTGTGTTCTCACTTCTGAGCCTTGCAAACAACTACAGTGGCAAAGTCAACTTTTCACATCAACTTCACAGGCTAGAAACTTACTTTTTAGAAATGAAAGATGGCATTCTTATACACTCCTTTGACTGCAGGATTTGATGCCATAAGAGAAAACGCCGTTAATGTTGGGTGTTACCACAATAAAAGCCAGTTAAAAGACAAGAAATACCGTGGCAGATTATGCCCAAGAAGCTACATTGAAAAAAATATCTTGTCTGGGCTGCAAAGCGGTTGAAGCACATGTACCATAGTGACGTGTATGGCTTCGCAAATATTTTCTTCCTTTTATGCTGAGTTACGGTTTATCCCGAGCAGCCCTCTCTTTTCTTTCTTATAAGGAACATGAAATGTGCACTTTCTTGATTAAAATAGAAATCAACCTGAGTCATATAACACAGATCTAAATCAGGAATAAAAAGTTCTTAGAGTCAACTGCAGAATATTTACTTTTCTATGCAGGGACAGTGACCGCTTCTCCAGTTTGGATGTGGTTGAGAACTTTCCTGAACTTCATTTCAGAGAGATGATTTTTCATATTCAGCTTTTCTGAAGATAGTGCACAAGTTTCTAGGGTGCTAATTGTCTCTGTGAAAGACAGACCAGAAATGTTGTCTTCGTCTTACAGAGGCATTCGTAGTGTAACATTAGGTAGTGATTGCAAACATTGATCCCATTTTTTAGTATTTGAGAACTTTATCACGTTATTAAAGCAAAATAAACTCCTGGATAGATTAGTTATAATTTAAGAAAATATTTTGTTTATTTGCTTAAATAAATCAGTCTCTAAATCATAAGACCTTGAATGAAGTATGAGGCTATCTTACACAGGGATCCTGGGCTGGAATCTTGCAGAACTTGGTCAGAACGAGCCACAGCTACAATGAGAAAGGTGAGGGAAGGGCGGAAATCCGAGATCAACGAGTTTCCTGCTGGGGACACCCAAAATTTTGGACAGAAGGAGAAGTCAAGGAGAAGTGGAGGGACAATAAATAGCTCAAATTCTTGGAACAAATTCTAGTTGGAAAATATGGCTTGATTACGAAACTCAGAAATGTACTAGTCTGAGTCCATTCACCTTTCCCAGGGTCATGCGCACCAAATTTCTTGTAGAACTCTGCTCAGACAGGTTCTGAGAATGTGTGTGGTCCTCTCTTCAGATGAGGAAATTAATCTCTCTGCTGTAAGGGAAAATCACTAATGTGATTTTAACACAGGACAATAAAGTGCCTCCAGAGTTTTATTCTAAACTTGCCGAACAAACCTCTGTTAATGTGATAAATGTTTATGGATTCCTCTAATTACAAGTCTGGTTTAAAGCTAAGACACTTAGAGAATACAGCTCTCTTTCATAAAGTTTCTGAGGTTTCCCTATAATAATCAATTACCATAATGAGTTTTTTTAAAGCTGCCATTTGTCACTTTCTTAAAATATATAAACTACCCAGTATAAAGACAAATAGCTAGAGCCAGCATACCCTGAGGCTCTCCACCAGAGACGTCCATTAAATCAAAATCAGCTGGGAAACCTGTTGGATTTTATTTCAAAGTCAATCTTGTCTGTGCACAATAAAAATCTGCAGAAAACAAGTGTAACTTTATGGCAAGAAATATTGCTTTCTTAACAGAACCTTAAAAATAAAGATATTGGTCTTAATCCTTGACTCTAAAGTCAACATGGCTTGGAAGGAAAACATGCAGCTTCGTAAATCTGAAACCTGTGTATGACAGGACTGGGGAAATCGTATACCACCTGCTTTTAGTCCTGCCTACGTCTTTGGTGTCTGCCACAACGTTTGAAGATGGGCACAGTTTCAACAGTGTTGGCATGGCAGGTTCCTTTTCCTTGGCTAGATTTTGAGCTCTGTGCTGGTGAAACCAGGCAAAGCCACCATATTCTAACTATTTAAATCTTCTGTGAGCGTGGTTTAATTCTTCTCTCTCCCAGAATTAGCATACATAATCATTTAGTGGTAATAGTGCAATATCTTCACTTAAAAGGGTAGTGCTCACTTAGAGAGCTGCTGCAGTGTACTCTGAGCCAATAATCCACAGATATTTTTGGTACACATACTTTGAGTTTTTAGATTTTTTAGGGATCTTTGGTCAGATATATTTTATTCCACATATAGGCTCTTGAATCTCATACTAGTTATACCTTGTATAAGTAAAAGCTCCAACAGCCCAATTGTCCAAACAAAACACAAAGTTGGAACAAAAAACCACTTTGTAAAACACAATTCCTGCTTTGTTGCTGGTGATTCTGCAGAAACTGGCAGTTAGGTCAGCAGGACCACTACTTTTTCATCAAGAGTCCTGTCAGAGAGGCTCGTATTCTGTGAACAAAAATATGATTTTCATTTTCTTTCCTTTTCCTTCTGAAGGAGAAAATAAAAGGCAATGTATTCAAACAACAGTATATCTCTAGCACCTTGAGACTATTTGCATTTCACACTTAAACCAATGCCACCCAAATAAATATGAGAAGATAATTACAGATAAACAGACACTTTGGCTTACGTATATTCGCAGGAAATTTATATTAAATGAGGACTTCCAGGAAAAGGCAGCTGACAGTTCCTTCCAAAAGTCTCTAGTTCATGACCACAGCAGCAACAAGCCTGAATAATTTTCAGCATTTGTTTAACAAAGGATTTCTCTAAATGCATCTAACTAATACAATTTAAAAATAATGGCAGAAGTCATTATTTAGGTAGCAATAACAGTATGAGAACAGAAATGAGCAAGCTTTCAGGAGAACGTCCGTTCCTTCTAAGCATTTTGTAGTGTATTACTGCTGTTCTCTTTCTTTGGACTACAATGAGAATTTTGTGAGGATGCTTTCATGTTGTTAGCCCAGCAAGTGCCGAGCTGTTTACTCAGTTCTGGAGGTTCTTGCCCCTTGGGATCCTCTTGCCCCAGGGATCCTCTGCTTAATCCACAGCTTGCCATGGGGGGGCCTTTTCACTTACCTGCTGAAGAAAATCAAATTGGTATCCTCTACCATGGGTGCCAATGTATCTCACGATGGCCCTAAGCACTCAACCACAACGCAATTATTTGAGAAGATGCCTAAAAACCTCTGAGAGATGGGCAGGCAGGCCGGCATCAAATGGGGGCTTAGCAGCTGTTTGTTTTTTTATTTATTTGTCCCAGCTGAGGTCAATCAGGCACGTTAGAAGCTCCAGGCAGTTGCCAATGACACAGGTGAACAGAAAAATGCTGATAACGCTGATGGGCTTTGATATTGCCCCCTTGCTCAAAGTTCAGGAGCACTTTGAATCCACTTATCTGCACCGTGTCCATCCAAAAGCCTGCAGGAGTGCTGCCCACCCTCTAATAGAGAGCGTATTCTAGAGCCGTGCACTGGAGTAGGGTTACAGGTGTGAAAGACAATGGCAATGTCATAGGATTGGTTTAATTTGCAGCAGTCTCGGAAGTTCTGAAAAAAGAGTATGTTGTTAGAAAACTACAACAGATGACTTGTGCTGATCCCATTCTCCTTTCTCAGCTGAAGACAAATCTATTATTTGAAATCTACAAGTGACCATGGCACAGGTCAGACACTCATGACAAGGAATCTGCATCCCAGTTGTGGATCTATTCTGTTTTGATAGATCCAAAGACTTTGTAACCTGTACTTGAATATCTTACCTTTCTAAGCTGTTATTTTTCATGCAGTTTGACCACTTCCGTATTAGTTATGTCCTTTCTTTAGGTGTTTGCTCGGTTGTATGTCTCATTATCTTGTGTACACGTGTAATTCTACATACATAGGTTTCTGCACTTGAACAAAAATAATCTTTCTTATATGAATTTACTTTTCCAAGAAGTTTGTTTTACTGTCATCTGTTCCTTAGACAGCACCGAACTGTCTGGCATTTTTTCAGTTGCATACAGTTCTTACATAAAAATTTGGAAAATATCTCATTGACTTAAAAGTCTAAATTTCATTTTTAAAAATTACAGTGGTATTGTGAAGGTTAAAGGACTACCTCACTTATCTCAGGCGAGAGTGAGATGGTGTCTGTGCTTACTGTTAACATAGTGCATGCATTCCACACTCAGCCCAAGGAAAGCTCACCCAGACCTCACCTAGCCTGTCCCAAAAGCTGCTGTCAGCAGCCTCCTACCTGCCCATGTGCCCTGGTTAAAACTTATTTTCCTGCTGCCGATGTACCAGAAGTTACCAGTGCCACTCCCACCATATTTTAATTCCTGAATTTATGGGCCTTCTGCTGCTCTTGATTACCAGCTTGGAAAAAACCCACTCTGGACAAATGTGTGGACAGTGGGGATGTTTGCTCAAATTTAAGACTCGTTCGTATAAATCCATTTACAGGGCTCCAATGAAAATCCTTAATGTAAACGTATACATACCCAGAACATACCTAACTCTACATTTCCCTTGAATATGCATAAAGCCAAAGTTTATAAAACCTTTGAAATGTCATTTCCTCTGTTGCCTGAAAGCATCCAAGGGTTTGAGCAACCCAACGCCACGCAGAATATGTGCAATCCCGTATGGGATTCACAAACTATACTTTTCTCATACCACTTTCAGGCCTTGATCCAACAAGGTGATGTTTGCATGATTAAATGAAACATTCCTGGGCATTGAAACTTGATCATCCATATCGTTAAACTGTTCGATTGGCCTCAGCACAGTTTTGGCCCTGGACAGCTAGAACTTGCTTTTGAAAATATTTGCTAGGCACGGTTAGGGAGTCAGCACTGCTCGCTGGCTGTTCACAAGAGGCAGTTTGGATGCAGCCGTCCTGTTTTGAAAGCTAAGAGGGCTGGGTAGCAGGGACTCTTTACATTCTTCTTCAACTCGGTGCCAAAATACGCTCCCAACATCTTTAATTCACAAGCACAGCTACAGCCTCAGAGTTCTCACAACATGGTTAATACAACAGGCTGTTGAGGTCATGGTAGCAAGGAGGGAAATGTCACTGCTGCCATCCCAGTGTGATCCAGTAGCTCCTGTCTTAGAGCATTGCAAGACTGGCTGAAAACTTATTTATACTTTTAAAGAAAGTATATATTAGAATATGCACAGGAGTCTCAAATTACAGGGTTAGTTCTGGACATGTCATGTGTGACAATCTGTTCAAGTAATACAATTATATCAGATATGGATTCAGTCTTGAAGTACTGAATGATGAATCTGAACTGGTGGAAATCCCTGGGAAGGTGACTGGACCCAGAGTCTGTTGAAATGGAAACCAGCTGTTGGCAGCAGGAGAATCTTTCACAGTTGCCCAGAGAATATTTCCTTCATTGCAGTCAAATTGATTCAATTACTAGCTCGCTGAAAGGTGAGAAACTGGATAGGAGTTTAAAAAATTACAAAGATTTGTGTTCTTTCTCCAGTCTATTGTTAAAAACCAGGTGCAGGAGGATGAGATCTACTAATTGTGAAATCCGGTGATTATGAGGGCAAAAAGGAAGCGGTTCAGTCCCCCTCTCTAGATGAGTTTGTAACCCTTGGCTCAGGGGTTCAGCTCTCTGTGATCCAAGGCTCAGTTTGATGCAGCACAACTGTGTGACTTTGGCTCAGGTTTATTGAGAAAATTGTTTAAGGTGTGAGAAAATCCATAAAACCATAAAATATAAGAAAAGTAAAAATACAGACAGAATTGAAACTCTTGAGATGGTAATAGCAGCCCAAGGGTTGAAAATAAATATCCTGACATGGAAAGGTAAAAAATCCCAAGACAAAAGCAAATAACGGCAAGTCAGTAATGCAGCAGCACTGAGGAGCAGCTCCTTCCATGGAGCTATGCAGGTCTCTGCTTCTCTGCCTGATGGACCTCCAGGTTCTTGGCAGGTATCTGGAGGAAAGGAGGAGAGAGGATGAGTGTCCTGCACCTCAGCCCAGTCACGTGTGGTGCCAAGCTCTCAGCTGTGTGCAGTAACCAGTAAATAATTGCTGCATACTCTTAAAGTGTGTATATTCTCTTTCATAGAATCATAGAACCATTAATGCTGGAAAAGACCTCAAGGATCATCAAGTCCAACCCACACCACCTAACTCACTAACCCATGTCCCCAAGCACCACATCGACACATTTCTTGACCCCCTCCAGGGATGGTGACTCCACCACTGCCCTGGGCAGCCTGTTCCAATGCCTCATCACTCTTTCAGTGAATAAATTTTTTCTAATCTCCAGCCTAAACCTCCCCTGGTGCAACTTGAGGCCGTTTCCTCTTGTCCCATCACTTGTTCCTTTAGAGCAGAGCCCAGCACCCCCCTCACTGCCCCCTCCTTTCAGGCAGCTGTAGAGAGTGATGAGGTCTCCTCTCAGCCTCCTCTTCTCCAGACTGAACCCCCCCAGCTCCCTCAGCCGCTCCTCGTCAGCCCTGTGCTCCAGACCCTTCCCCAGCTCCGTTGCCCTTCTCTGGACCTGCTCCAGCCCCTCAATGTCCTTCTTGTGGGGAGGGGCCCAAAACTGACCCCAGGATTCAAGGTGCGGCCTCACCAGTGCCGAGTCCAGGGGCACAATCCTGCCCCAGTCCTGCTGGCCACACTATGGCTGATGCAGGCCAGGATGCCGTTGGCCTTCTTGGCCACCTGGGCACACTGCTGGCTCCTGTTCAGCCGGCTGTCGCCCAGCACCCCCAGGTCCCTCTCTGCTGGGCAGCTTTCCAGCCCCTCTCCCCCGAGCTGGGAGCGTTGCAGGGGGTTGTTGTGACCAAAGTGCAGGACCCGGCCCTTGGCTTCATTGAACCTCAGACAATGGCCTCAGCCCATGGGTCCAGCCTGTCCAGATCCCTCTGCAAACCTCCCAACCCTCAAGGAGACCAACACACTCGCTCAGTTTGGTGTCATCAGCAAAGTGACTGAGGGAGCACTGCATCCCCTCTGCAGAGCTTCTTGCCGCATGACAAAAGGTGCCTGGAGGAAAATGACCCAGTGACTGAGGGCTACAGGTGGTTCAATGTAGCAAAGGAAAATGCAATCTTGTTAGATAAATTCATGTATTCCTTATTTCAAAGCAAGTTAATTCTGTTTCACATAAATGAAGAAATATGAACAATATTTGTGTTTCATTAAAAGAACACTGCTGTCTTTGTTTTTTCACAATAAATGGCTTTTTTTAAGGTTTGAAAAAAGGCTCCTCAGAATCAAAAAAGAAAATTATATTGCAGGCCTGCTGTGTATATGCAATTATGAACAGAGAATATATATATATTATTATACCTTGTTAATTAAAGGATTTATGATCAGTTACTCTCTCTACCATCATCTTCCTATGTGGCCTTTCCTAAACCAATTAATCTCACTGAACCTTAGTTGAATTATAGGATGCATGTTTCACAAAGTTTCAGTGAAGCTAAATACATTACAGATTTAGAGGTCATTAGATAAGATTAGGCAAGTAATTTACCTACAGAAAGAAGGAAAAAACCCTCACTTTTGGGATGGTAAGCTCCTGTTGGGACATGTTATCATAACTACCAGCAGATATGTTGCTTAGGGGTCCCTGGGTGGTTCAGAGTTATGAATATAGATTGGTCTTTGACAGCAAAAGTTGTGATACAGTTTGAGTTTTAGTTTGTTGCTTTTTCTTCAGTTAAATATCTCATCTTCACTGGATGTCTCTTTATACGAGCAACAACACAGAAACAAAGAGGTGATGTGAAATAAATAGGCTTGTTCGCCAGCCTCACAGAAAAAAATTCTTCCTAATATCTAATCTCAATTTATCCTCTTTCAGCTTATACCCGTTACCCCTTGTCCTCTCACTGCACTCCCTGATGCAGAGCCCCTCCCCATCTCTCCTGTAGCCCCTTCAGGTACTGGAAGCTGCTGTTAAGTCTCCTCGGAGCCTTCTCTTCTCCAGGCTGAACAACCCCAACTCTCTCAGCCTGTCCTCATAGGGGAG
>VZTO01007786.1:27831-38455 GCA_013400615.1 Syrrhaptes paradoxus
AGCTCCCCAGCTTCCTTCCAGAGGGGGCCCACATTTTCCCTAGTCCTCATGACATAAGATCGTTAAATGAGGGAAGGCTCTGAGAGAGAAATAAGAATTTATCAAGATCATAATTTTGATGTATTATCTATCAGAACTCGAGGAGAAGAAACTGCAAAAGGAAAAAAAAAATTGAGAGACTTCCATGAGAAGAAGAACATCTAGCATGGAAAGCTAAGGTAGAAGAGGATTTCAGACTTTCAAAGACATTGCTAATAATACATCCTCTTTACTTTTACAGATTACTTCTATTCCACAGTCTGGCACCTAAGGAAAGAAAATGTTGATCCACGGTCTTCTGTGAACATTTGAAGGAATATTTTTAATAACTTAAAAACTAATAAATGTATTGAAAACAGAGGAAATATGCCTAATAAGTCAGTTAATATTACCAATTACATTAAGATGAAAGTTTATGTGAAAAACCTATCAATTAATTCTCAATAACGTGTGACAGAAAATTTGATATTTAGGTTCAGTTTCCAAAGAGTAAGGCAACATCATGAAAAAGATCAAAAACATGGATTTAAAATTAAAAAGTGTAACCTAGTGGTTACAGGCATTGCACGGCTATGCCTACTAGCTTGATAGAATGCTTTAACCTGGGAATGTCTCTGATTGCAACTGGGGAGGAGAGGGAGGGTGTGGGGATAACTGTGCATATAGAGAAATCTGCTAAAATCCATATTTTCATGTAGTAAGAAATAACACAGTTTACCATAGCCCATTGAAAATGAGGGGGTGTATCACATATCAGGTGAAAAAAAAAAACACAACAGAAACAAAGAACGAAAAAACATTCTAATGGATATGCAAAGCAGCAGATGAAAAGATGAAATAAGACTACAATAACTCTTATAGCCCTGGATAGAAAAGTCCACCCAGTTGAGGACCAGTTTAGGATTAATGACTGCAAGTTCAAAATGTATTTGAGAAGAGAATGAAACTATTCCACAGGATAAAATATATTCTTTGGCAATGACTTCTACAGAACACTGGGCTTACAGAAGAAGCACTGGTCCAGATAAATAACTTCTTTATTTATGTCAAGAATTTTTAAAATGCTACATTTAATTTTAATATCATGATGAGAAGTATTTCTCCTGCTTGATAAGCCTCATTACACTACACTGAATATAGTGTTTGCCTTATTTAACAATTTTTATCAATCATTTAACAATGGATAATGCACTCAATGATGATAGAAATACAAGTAACAAAGGCACAAGGGTACAATTGACTGGGAAAAACACTTTTTGTCTTAGTGCATAGTAATACAACCACAGTGAAATAAGAAAAATGTTTGCTGCTATTGAATTAAATATATCAGGATGGTAAGAGGAATCTTAATGAATTCTGATTTTATTTTGTGAAAACTCTGAATCATTATGACCTTTATTGTGCACTGACTTCTACTTCCTATTCTAAGGAAACCTGGGTGTGGCAAACATTCCTGTTAATAAATAGGCCAGTCGCAATTTATGAATACATCTCAATTCAGAAAAATAAACTGGTATCTGCCAGACAAAGATAATTCTCTTTCATCCAGGGAAGGCTACGAGTTTGAGGAGCAGAAATGAATCTAAGATGTCCTTATTGAAGGCATAATATAGAAACACGTGTGCCAACAAAAAGCTCTAAAAACAAAACTTCAGACTGATCAATTTAATATCCGAGCTACTGAAAAAGTATTTAAAATTCTTCAATTTCTCAAGTACTTACATAAAAATATTAATTACAGCTTCTATGTATAGGTACTAATATTGATCAATAATTTAGTCATGTGCTTCTTTATTTAAAAAGAGAACATGTTAGAATCTCTTCCTTTGCCTAAGAGAGAACTAAAACAAACATAAAGATTTCATGTGAGGCTGTTCCACTGTTGCTGTGAGTTGCTGAGGCCACCAGTGCACAACGGAAGAGTTTGAGTTGTGACGGCTCTCAGTTTACCAAGCTGATGATAAAATTGTTTTAGAGCTTCTTCAGCCTTGCAAGGTCAAATCATAGCAAAGATCCCACCAGTACTTTAAACTCTAAATTTTCTGGATTGTGTTTATCTCAACAACAAAAACCCCACAAAGACTTGTCTGTTAAGCACTTACGATTCCGTATGAATAATAAAAAATAACATAAATATTCAGCAGCTATATACCCTGGCAAATGGAATATTTTTGTTTTCCATTAGCCCTTTTAAACTAATTAATGAATTAATGAGTGAAAAGAAGCAATATCAGACCTCAGTAGACAGAAGTGAGGTCACTCCGGTGCCATTTCCAATTAATGTTAGCATTTCATATGCATTGCATACTATCGAATGCTGAATCTTTGTGGATTGGGAGTGTTTCATGGCTGGAACAAGGGACCAAGGACCTGGAGCTGGGCTGGTTCAGTTCTTTGTTCTTCCACGGACTCACCTTGCCTCCTTGGGTGAACCACCAAAGGTGGCAGCTACCAGTGTCCGTACCTGGAAGAGTGATGTGAGGTGTAATTAACTAACAGCTTTAAAGCACGGAGCTACAGTCCCATGAAAGGAACAGGAGAAGTACAAATCATGTTATTATTTTTTGAAATCTGCATATAAATAGACCACTGTATTTGAAGGTCTGTAAATGATTTTTTTTTTTTAATGAAACTAGTGACAGCCAACACTAGTAGCTTGCCATGTGGAAGAACTACTAGAGAATGAAATGATTTGTGCAGCTAAGCAATAAAAGAGAGGCTTCTCTGTGGTAATTTTTTGAAAATGTTGCATGGGGTTTTAACTACGTGACTCTTATTGACTTAAATGGGAGTCATGCAGCTAAAACCCCATACAACACTTTGAAAATGTATCCCTAAGTGTTTTGTCAATAATCGTGTGTGAGTAATAAAATGGGATTTATTCTTTTCTACTCAAGACATATAAACATTATGTTTATATCAGCACAATTACTGACTTTCTGTAGCTTGATAGCTAGTCTTTAGTCATATTATAATTGGCATCCTGATCGCATAATGTCATTTTAATGTGTTCTTCAGAACACACATTATATTATTAGATTCTTGCTGTGAAAGAAGTGCAGAACAACTATATCATAAAAAACTGCAATAATGCTAACTCCAGAAATCATTCCCTATTCAAAATGCAATATATATTAGTGTCTATCAGAGTAATAATTTTCTTGAAACATTTCCAAATTTTGAAAACACAGTTAATTTCTGGTGAAAAAAAAAATTGATCCGCTATTCACTGCCTATACACTGTGAAAAAGAACATATGGAACAGCTCTTAGTGATGGTCTCAGGCAGACAGAAGGGAGGAATACTGTGCCCTCCCCGGTTGAAGCCTTGTGCTTATCAAACATTTCCATACCAAAAAGTCCTCTGTGTTCTGGTTGGAGAACAACAGCCAACTATTTGGAAAAGTCCTGGCTTTGTGGTGTGTCTGGTCAGTCCCAGTTGTTATTCACACCTCTGTTAACTGGCTAGTGCCCTTATCCTTCAGTGATTTTGAGAGGATGTACAAGCCAAATGCTGGGACTTGTAAAATTGATTGTTCTTATCATGGTGGCTGAGGAACAATTATTGCTCTATAATCATTCTGCTATTCTCATTGACTGCAAAGCAAATCCTGAGCTTAAGCTGACTCTGAAGCTATTAAAGATAATTGGTAAAAAAGAAAGGAAAAAACTGTTGCACTGGTGAATTCATGACATGGGAAGAAGAACATTTGAGAAGAACAGGAGTTTAAAAGGGTTGGAGAGGCCAGAGCTGTAATAACGTGCTTAAAGCGGACATATGGAGGAAAAGCTGTGAGGCTACCAGCTCAGAGAAGACACATTCACATAGTCATGAGAGGGGACTATAGACTATTTCTGTTTAATTATACCGTGTATGGAGTGATCACAATATTTTATTAAGATGTTATCTCCAAGTAGACATAGCTTTTATTTAACTTATTGTGTAGCTCTTCAACAGAAAATATGAACCTTGGAATCACCATGGTAAGTGATTTTTTAGTCATGGGAAGTCAAAAGAAGAGTTACAAACTGAACCACGAAGCTCTACCAGTATGTGTCAACCTTGACCTGCCATTATAATCTGGTTCTTCTGGTGAACAGATGTCGATTGTGCTGTTACGTGGTGATTTTATGAGGTAGACAAATATGTTCTAGAAAATACAATGAGATCACTACAAGAAGCTTGTTGTGCTGGAAAGGCTTGATACTTTATATGGCATTTCTTGATAATTCAGAATATAGTGTCTTAGCATTGTAAAAACAAAATGTAGAGAAATAGTTAACAAAAGAATATACCTGATTATATTATTTTTGGTATTATTTTCAGGTTGGACTATTAGCACATATGGATCTATACTTACAGATGTCTGGAATATGAAAGATGTTTGCCTGAGTATAAAACAAGTGGAGGCCTGTGCTTTTCCTTCCCAGACAAAAAAAACCAAACAAACAAAAAACCCCAAAAACCCCAGAAAACAACCACCAAACAAACAAACAAAACAAAAACAAACATTCTGAAAGACTTAACAGCTGTGGTAAGCAATATCACATTAATAGAGTTAGTTATAAATATTTGGTGTGGTTTTGAATATTTGATTATATATTAATTCTCAAGTCACTGACATATACCCTCAGCTAAACAATTCTTTTTTATCTAGCAATTTCTATTATTTCTCAAGCATAACTACCAATAAAATGCAAAAAAAAGAGGTGCAATCAAGTACAGAATTAGAGCCTATGACTACAAGGTGAATGGTGTAAATACAAATATTCCTCTGTTAAAACACCCAGATTTTGTATTTAAATCTACACAAACAGACTCAGGTAATCAAACCAGAAATGTTTCATTTACTGCTGTTTGAATCTCCTTGGGCTTCATGCTTAGTGCAGGCAAAGCACTTCACCAAAAAATACCAGCAGCAAAACCAAACTCTTCCTGTACCAATTTTTTTGTTGCAATACTTTGTTCCATTCTGATATCTGTATCTCATCTCTGTGTCTGCAGGCAGGAGGAGCAGTGATGAAGATGACAGACTAGACTTGTACTTCTGCCCATGCTTTGACAGAGTCTGAAAGTGGTTTCCACGTGGAATTAAATGGACTAGCCAACCTGTTTTTTTTCCTGCTGTTATTTTTTCACAATTTTTAACAAAGCAGGTTTTATACAACAACTGATTAAATGATAGTTTAACGTCTTTCCAATTTATCGTTATGTTTCCAGCTTTATTACGAAGTGTTCTCCAACTGAAGTGACATGCATTTCTGGATGAAGTGCCAGCACTGCAGGCAGCAGTGTGTACAATTTATAGACCATTCTTAAATCGCCTTGCCTTTAAAAATATATCACATTTCCCAGCCAGTTATGTGATTATGGAAGAGATGTATAATGACTTAACATGGTTAGGTATTCTATATGTTTAAATTCACAAAATAACCAAATACACACACATGAAACAACATGAAATTCTGGAATCATATTGTATGTATCGTGTTGATAAAACTGAAGATGAATTTGTTAGAAATTAGCCTCATCAGCTGTGAATTTACTGCCTTTCTTCCTGGGATGTCTACGCTGCTGTCACTGCAGAGACTGCCTCTGTTGAGGATGCACCAGGGTTCAACTGAAACCTGTTCAAGCAGAAGTGTCAACAGACAGCCACGACCACATGGAGCTGGGTTTAACCATCTGAGCATTTAATTTGCTTCTCCAGCAGCTCCTGCAGCCCACACTCAGCTCCTGGCTGCTGAAGCTGTGCTGCCACTGGTACTCCCGCTAGTATAACGCTTCTGCAGCTTGTTCCCAGTGAGCTGCGGTCACAGCAGCACGGGTGGAGCTTTTACAGAAACAGACTAACCAGAAAGATTCTGAGAGTGCATTGCAGACACTACAGACAAGCACAGAAAAGAACAATTGCAACGAAAATTATCATAAATCACCTGACTTGAACAGGCTTCGGAGGTTTGCTGCGGACGGGGTTAGTGCTTAATCATTTCAGACAGCATATTTAGTACAAGTCAATGCCTATACCCGGTATCAAATCCACTACAGGTGTAAGCAAGCGTGACTTTAATTGAGTTGTGCCTGCTTATATTAGATTTGGCCTAAGCTCAGAATGGCTTTCAGCAGGTGCAGCTTGTGGTGCTCTGTATGATATATCTATTGCCATAGCATAAAAATAAAAATAAATACAAGGACAGATTGTGTTATGATGACCACAATCGACGGTTAGAGGTTAGATGTGTAGGAAGCATTGTATAGGCTCAGCAAGCAGATCTGACACTTTTTTTTTCAACATATGGTTTGTAAAGGTTCTGGTAGACCAGCTCTGATAAAAGAATTTTCCACTCCTTCCTGCCCTACCCTCGTCCTTTCTCACAGGTTGTTTCCTGACTGCCGGCCGTGGCAGCATGAGCGTGGCTCCATGCTTCTCCAGTCTACAGTCCGGTACCAGCACAACTCCACTTACACAACCACCTTACGTCTGTCAGATCGTGAAAACAGCTCTCGGAGCATGGCCATGCTTTCCGTTCTGCAATCCCAACATGGAAGAGGGAGTCCCCAGAGAAGAGCTGGGGCAGAGAGCTCAGTTCGCAGTGCTCTGTGCACCGCTGGTCTGGTCACCGTTAGACAAGGAAGAACTTGGGTCCTGGTGGAACAGAGCCAGCAGAACCCCTGCATCCTACAGCTGTGTCTTTGCTAGAGAAAGAAGCGGCCTTCTGAAGCCAACAGAAGGAAAAACCATAGTGACAATGTAGTTCTGTTTTTAAGCAAAAAAAAAGAATGAACGACCAGTCACTAACACCATCTGGTTAACTCAGGTGAAACAAACAGGACGAGGTTCCTATACAGTCTTCTAGTTCTCCGTGAGCACCAGTCAGTTTGCAGCCTGACAAAATCAGCACTGATTTTTGACAGAGAAATGCAGCGTGAAACTACATCAAATCTAATTGTTTAATTATTGTCCATGAAAACAAGTGCAGGAGTGGCTGAAGTATAGCTCCAGAGAACCACGAACAACTTGGATCTCGTTGTTGGTCACGCATTTAAATCCACAGAGCTGCCCCACACTACACATCATTTTGTTAAACTGCAAACCCACAAGTGGTGAAGAACCGGTTTGTTTGGGTGAAAGCCCGTTGAACCCAGGCTGACACAAGCCTGCTGTCCGAAGGGAGCCTGGGGCCATGGTGGACGGTACCTACAAGCCAGTTCCTTTCCCTGGGGCTTGGCTTCACTCCTGGAAGCCAGAGAAGCACTAAAAACGAATGCGAGCTTTGCCTGGCTGCCGGCACCTGTCCTTCTTCCATCCATTAACACTCCCTAATCTGAAAAATTCCCCAGCCCTATAGGTTTCCACACCACACACCAGTTATGCTGATTAGAAAATTCACGCTTTGGGATTAGTGCTGATTAAAAAGGTTTTCCTGGGCTTTATCCAGATGTTGAATATTCATCAACAGTGCCTGGTTTAGGAAATGATAAATAGCGTAGGAAATAATCTTATCACTACATCAAAAACTTATTTGTAGTGTCCAGCAATGTCCCTTTACAGCCTAGTTTATAAACAAATTATCTGAATTATCAATTTATCATGCAGGGACTGCAAAAAAGGAAAAAAATCCCAGTGGGTTATTACAGCCCTTCACAGGAAATGCATATCTCCTGCACTAATGACATCATCAATAACAAGAAGTTTATTTCTAAAGAACTCAAAATAAAATTTAATTAACTGTACACAATATTTTCAAATTAAATATGAGTTAAGGCATTCAAAATTGGGATTAATGTAATAGTTCTAAAGAAAATTCTTCTTCTAGTAGATTAAAAACAATAACAACAGCTACAATAAAATCCCTTTCAAACTCCAAAATAAACATACAGTTTAATGGAAAGATTTGTCTGCTGAAAACATGGAAATGATTCCCTTCTGTCTGGAATTCCCATTTATTTAAAAGAATCAGCAACAACGCTGGTAGATAGGGAGTGCAGCATGGGTCAGCGGTGCTGGAGCTGCAGTGAAAAAGGAACTCTTGCCAACGAAATCCTCACTTTCCCCAACTTTTGGCAGTTTTTCTCTTTCTGGATGACAACAGCACACAAAGTAAAGAGAGAATAATCTGCACTGCATGATGTCCATTCTGAAGTAGTCTTTGAAATAACAAATCAGACGTAACAGACTCATAATAGAAAACAGGACTACTTGGATTTCTACTGAAATTTGCTGTTTGTTACCAAAAATTTACCTTATAAAGGGAGAAACAATGAAGTCCATGTTTACAGCAACATAGAAAAAGTATTTGATGTGATGGGGAAAAAAATAAGAGACTTAAATCAAAACTAAAAAAAACCCAGGAAAAACCCTAGAGGAATGACAAGAATGTGGAAATTCCTCAAACTTCAGGAAAAGATCAAGGATTAGATTCTGGAAATATGTCTGTTTTAACTATTTGAATATTTAGATATATGCATTATTCAAGCAGAATCAGTGTCAAGTCCTTTTTCATTGTTTCCTTTTGGTAGAATTACATTTTTAAAAATAAAGCAGCAATTACAAATGCATCTTTAAGGCACTGAACAAACACCAAACCATCCTTTTTGGTTCTGCAGCATTATTCATTTGCAAAAAAAAGGCAATGAATATAACAGGACAGGTACCAAAATGAAAAGGGTCAAAAATTATACCACTGCCTTTCTTTTCAAGTGAAGGATGAACACTCTGCTGTTGAGAAAAGTGTTTTTCCTTTCAGCTTTCTTTGACTCAGCCCTCTTCCGAGGGAGAGATCAGTGAGAGAAGCAGGAACCATGGACATCGATGTTCTGGAGAGAGAGGAACAAACAGCTTCTGCATAGCCCCTCTGCAGCTTACCCTGGAGAATATAGACTTCAAATCTACAAGTGTAAAATGATAGATGTGACCGAGCAACCTCCCTTTCCTATCTCCTGGTTGTCCCCTTTCTGGTCACGACTTCTATGAAAAGGTGGTTGCTCAGAAGCCATGGGACAGCTGACCCCAGCTGGCCAAAGGGATTTTCCATGCACTATGATGTCGTGCCCACCATCCAGCTGGTGGAAGAAGAGGGAAGGGGGGATGTTCAGAGGGATGGTGTTTTGTCTGCCCAAGTGACTGTCAGGTGCAATGGAGCCCTGCTTTGCTGGAGATGGCTGGACACCTGAACAGCTGCCTGAAAGCCACCTGTGCTGTCCCAGCTCTGTCCCCTCGCAACTTCTCGTGCACCCCCAGCCTGCTCGCTGCTTCAGAAAAGCCCTGGGCTGTGTGTAAGCACTGCTCAGCACTAACTAAAACATCCCTGTGTTATCAGCACTGCTTCCAGCACAAATACAAACCAGCCCCGTGCTAGCTACTACGAAGAAAATGAACTGTATCCCAGCCAAAAGCAGCACACCATCATAACACAGGGACTGCTTTGTGAAACGCTAAGTGTCAGAGAGGTTTTATGAGGCTGTTAAAGGGTAGATGAAAATCTTGTCTACAAAAAGTCACCACAATTATGTACTGGTGTGTAAAAAAGAGAAAATTATATATAATCGCATGTACAGACCAAACAGCTGAGGTGAAGCCGGGTGATAACAGCTAAATTACAGAAATGCAAAGTTATTGTTATTATTATTGGTGGTGGTGATGACTGGTTACCTTGGCACACAGGAGTCAGTCTGCTAGGCACTGTGTATAAAGAATAAAAAACGTTGTCTGTCCTTATGATCAAATAATTTAAGGTTTCACTGTGTATTTTTCACTTTCCCAAGCCAAGAATTTATATTCCAAAAATCTGGGTAGCATCAGAAAACCATTAAAATCAGCTAGCCACAGAAACATTTCTAAATTTTCATCATATTGTTTCTATTCCCACAGTCCTGCTGATTTCATCAGCCTGGTTACTTTAGCCATTGTAACCAGAACCTGCCACCAGCCTGGGATGCTGATGCTCATTTCTGCTGCACATTCAAGTGTGGGAACCTGTATTTCAGAGCCTTTCAAAGCTAGCAGGAAAGGATATTCCACTTTTCAAAAAGTATTGTGACCACTGAGTCTTCAGGCACAAGACACAAGATCTAGGATGCTTGGATGTGCTAAATGCTAGTTCTCTTAGAGATTTCAATGTCTTCTCTTGAATCCTGTAGAGTTAGAAATGTAAAAACATGTAAACGCACAATAACTAGATACAGGCTGAAGTATTACCTGCAGTGACTGACTTTCTGGGAATAGTTTATTATTTGGCAACACCCATGGTGAGGATGCAATACCAGGAGGTGAATGGGACCCGCTCTGGGATCCGAGCAGGCAGGATGGGGTGCTGATCTCCAGCCTACCCTGCTGCTGCAGTTTGATTTGGGATGAATTCTTCCAAGGAGGAGAGCTGGTTTCAGGAGTGACCTTGATGTGCTACTGTAATGAAACCAGCAGAAGCTGATGTTCTCTTACTTGTGGTTTTGCCAGACACAAGCAATACTTTTGTGTCAAACTCTTTACCATCTTCTTCACTGAAAACAAAAAAAAAGTCTGTACAGAACATTTTAAAGTCCCTTGTAATACATTTAGATAACAAAATGCATAATACAAAACTGA